>CAUYUJ010009380.1:0-47500 GCA_963575745.1 Prorocentrum cordatum | reverse complement strand
GCGGCCACTCTCGGCTGGCGGTGGCCCTGAGTGTAGCTCCCCCCGGCCACCCCGTGCGATCCAACCCCCTCCGACCCACATGAGAGGGAAGGAGAAGGACGAGGAAGGGGGATGGCGGGAGAGAAAACAGGAGGCGCGGAGTGACGAGCTGGTGACGCCAACGGTCTGGCAAGGCTGGCCTGCAACGTGCAGCTGTGAGCCTGTGGCGCTCGCGAGTCAAGGGCGAGTGATTCTTCGCCCCTCTTCATTTTTGAGGGGCGTCGTCGGATGATCGGTGCCCTTCTGTGGCCAGCTGGAAGGGTAAGAAGCACATCGGGAGGCTGGTGTCCATCGGTGCCTTTTGTGTGGTCGGCTCACGAAGCAGAAAGGCCACCGATCATGCCTACACATGGTTCATTTCTAAGTTTTCGAACGTTCTGTGATTTTTGGGGGGCCAAGATCCTTTCATTTCTAATCGTTCTATCCTGGGCCTCTTCCCGGCCACTACGGGGCCAGGAACAATTAGAAACGAGCACACTTAGAAATGAGCACGATCAGACATGAACGGCGTGTACGTGCAGGTGCTCGCCTCGTCCCTCAACTCACCTCCCCCAAAAAACTCCCATCCTCGAGATTCCGCGGCAGCGTCTGCAGGGTGGCCAGAAGCCCCCAGCGTCCGTCACGCTGTGCGTAAGTCGGGCGTGTCCCCCATACTGGGGGATTTTCGACGAAAAATTCAACATACTCAAAACATATTCCAAACATGTCAGAAGGATACACAACAAATAGTCCCCAGACTATTTTTAAAATTATTTTTGAAGATTCATCCTGTAGAGGGACAGGCCCGACTTAACGCTGTGCCGACTTGACAGGCGTCCCGATGCTCATCAGACAGGGGCGCGGGTGAGCGAGGAGGGAGAGGATGCCCCCCGGGGGACTGCCGCGGAGACGGCGGAGCCCGGGGGGAGGGAGACCGAGGATGCGAATGGGAACGAGGACAATGGCAGAGGAGGGGTAAAGGTGTGGAGGACGATAAATGGAGAGGAAGCATGTTGCCAAATCGTTTCCATATATTTAGAACATGTGTTAAGATTGTTTAAACATGTAGAAAAACAGTTACAACCATGTTCAGGACATGTTTCTTACATTTTAATCATATGTTTACTTCGATGACAGGACTGTTAGGGTGTCCATTGCCGTGGCATCCACAAAGGTAAATGTGTGGGCGGCGCCTCTGAATGAGTACCCGTGACAGTCACGCTGCACCTCGTGTTCCGCAATGCTTTGCCATGCATGTGGTCCGCGGCCTTCAGGGCAGGCTGAGACTTGTGTTGTACGTGGCCATAGCCCGCCGCCGACTCTTCGGATGACGGTGATCGCGCCGAAGAGGAGGGAGATCGTGGCTTGGACGCTGGAAATGTGCAGGGGGGAAAAACCACAGACACAATGAATCGTCGATTCCCAGGAAAATATTTGAAAATATGGGGATTGGGGGGGAAGACAAAAACCCAGAACATATTTGAAAATATAAGGAATCCTTGTATCAGTGTGTATTTATTTGTGTGTCCCAGGGCCCCTTCAAATGTCCGTGTCTTTGCCGCACTTGATGTGGACCGATGATGGGCCTGGCGCTTCGATGGCAACCCTGCTCGGCGGCTGGGAGCCGTGGCCAAGGGGCCTGGGAGCGCATCGCCCAGCGCCCGTGGTGCGGCCTCCGCACCAGGGTCGGTCGGCGCCAGCGGGTCGCCCGCCGCCCTGGGCTGGGGGCAGCCGCCGCCGTACCGCTCGCCACGCCGCCTGGCAGGTGCCCCACCAAGGCGGGCAAGGAGGAGGATAAGGAGGAAGAGAAGGAAGAAGGCTGACATTCAATTCACCGCCAACTTTCGCTATCGTGTATTTTCTGTGCGTGGTTTGCGCGCGCATGCGCGCAGAATCCTGGGTGCCGAATGCTCGTGGTCTAAGTGCCGAATAGCGCGGTTAGAGATTTTCTCCGTCTGCACGGTGTCCTTGTCCTCGCCTGGCTCCTCGTGGACTGCGTCGACGGGGATGGCGGGGATGAGCAGCGGGAGGCGCAGAATGCCGAGCTCGTCGTAGTCGTTTTCGAACCCTTTCTGGACGCCGCGCTGATTGTCCCAGCGGCCGGGCGGCCTGGTGGGACAGACGTTGCCGAACATGGACGGAACGAATTCGGGCGCTTCCAGGTGGAGCTGCGGCACGGCAGGTATCAATGCTGGGGTCGAACCGTCCCTGCGGTTCTTGCCGTTGATGTCGATGGGAATGCTGGTTTTGAGGGCGGCGGCCACCTCTGGCCAGTCGTTGATGCTGGCGCAGAGCCGGACCTGGAGAGGGAGGCCGAGGCCCCAGGGTGCGGCCCGGGAAGCTTTCGTTCGTGATGCGGCGGAAGTGTCGAGATTAACCGCGGGCACCTCGACCGACCTGGCACGGCGGGCGCCGCGCTCAGCCTGTCGCCCGCTGCGTGCGCCCCGCCCCATGTGTCGAGGGCCGGGCCGGGGGGGGCGGGACCACGCCCCCGAGTCGGGGCACGGCCCGAGCCAAAGCGGCCGCGGCCCTCCTGCTCGCTCCCCCTCCTCGCTCCTCCTCCTCCTCCTCCTCCTCCTCCTCCTCGCTCCTCCTCCTCGCTCCTCCTCCTCCGCTCCGCCCGCCAGGCGGGAATCGCCAGGGGCGAGGCGGCCCCTCCTGCGAAGGGCGCCGGGCCTCCTCCCCGCCCGCCCTCCGGGGCAGGAGGCCTGCCGTGGGGGGGGGGGGGGCGCCGAGGCCGGGGCCGGGGCCCCTGCCGAGAGCCGCCCCACGCCTGCTCGGGGGGCCGCCCGGCCGCTCCCCTCCTCCTCCTCCTCCTCCTCTCCTCCTCTCCTCCTCCTCCTCCTCCTCCTCCTCCTCCTCCTCCTCCTCGTCCCCCTCCTCTCCCTTCTCCTCGTCCTCCTCCTCCTCCCCCCTCTCCTCCTCCTCCTCCTCCTCCTCCTCCCTCCTCCTCCTCCTCCTCCTCCTCCTCCTCCTCCCTCCTCCTCCTCCTCCTCCTCTCCCCCGCCATCTCCGCCCCCCTCCTCCTCTCTCCCCTCCTCCTCCTCCTCCTCCTCTCCCTCCTCCTCCCTCCTCCATCCTCCATCTCCTCCTCCTCTCTCCGCCCCCCCTCCCTCCTCCTCCCCCTCCGCCCCCCTCCTCCTCCTCCTCCTCCGCCTCCTCCTCCTCCTCCTCCTCCTCCTCCTCCTCCTCCTCCTCCTCCTCCTCCCCTCCTCCTCTCCTCCTCCTCCTCTTCCTCCTCCTCCTCCTCCTCCTCCTCCTCCTCCTCCTCCTCTCTTCCTCCTCCTCCTCCTCCTCCTCCTCCTCCTCCTCCTCCTCCTCCTCCTCCTCCTCCTCCTCCTCCTCCTCCTCCTCCTCCTCCTGGAAACACACACCGCGGCAGCGCGGAGCGCACCCCCGGCCTTCGGGCTGCCCGCCATCTCCCCAAGGCGAGCGGCCTCGGGCTCGGGCCGTCGCAGGGGCGCCGGCGCGCGCCAGTCGATGGGCGGAGAGCGTGAGGTCAGGCGCGTCCCCCTATAAAGGGGCCCTCTTTCTCAGGGGCCCTCTTTTTTCTCCCCCGCTATAAGAACAAGCACGATGTTCTAAGAAAACATTGGTTTTGGTTCTTAGCACACTTCTGGGTTCTGAGAACATGCATGTCGTGGTGGGAATGCCGGGGCGGTCGGTCCCTGCTCCACGTTCTCCCCCGCCCCCCTCTGCGCGCGCGGGCGGCGGGCGGGCGGGGCGCCCAGGCCTCCTCGCGGCCTATGAGCAGCGTCGCGGCGGGGAGTGCACCTCGCCGCGTGCGGCCTTTGCGAGGGCCCGCGCCGGGCCGCGGGGCCGTCAATACCAAGCGGCTGGGCAGGAGAGGCTGCAGTCCTTGTAGGGAGGGGGAGCGTAAGACCCGGGTTTGCCGGGGCTCGGGTTCGCCATCGTTTTTTGACGGCCGCGCCTCGGGTTTTGACGAGGGGGAGTTTCGTGGGATGTCTGCAGCGGGAGGCCTCGTCAAAATGCAGGCTCGGCCTCGTCATTTTTTTGACGACCTCGTCGGGTATTTCCGAGTCCCCCGTACCCGGGTCTTACGTCTCCCCGATTGTAGGGAGGGGGCTCCAGGGAAGGCGACGACGTCTTCCGAAACGGGGCGATTTTCCTTCCAGAAGAGCTCTCTTCCGGAAGGGTCCTCGGAAGAAGCCGCCCGGAAACCATTGGTTTGGGAGAGTTCGTTTCCGGAAGAGGTCGCTTGGCAGAAGGCCGCCGGAAGACGCCGCCCGAGAGAAGCCCCCTTCTGAAGATTTAGCCTGCAGAAGATGTCGCTCCCAGGATGCATATGCGGTTTCATTTGTCGACGGGGCTTTCTCGAGGATGATGTAAAGAGAGACGACGCGACGTGAGCCACCCGGAAGAAGTGACCCAAGAAAAAGTCGCCCCGGAAGAAGTCGCCTGGAAGAAGTCACCCAAGAAGACGCCCTTGAAGATATCGACTGGAAGAAGTCAAACCGGAAAAGTTTGCCTCGGAAGAGGTCGCCCTGGAAGAATTCCAATCGAAAGAAGACGCCAGGATGAAGTCGCCTTGTCTGAACTTCTCTCGGAAGAAGTCGCCTGGAAGATGTCGCCGCTGCCACGTGATGAGTCGAGCGGAGGTATCTCACTCTTGTCGGTCCCCATTCCATTGCCACGTGGTGAGTTGAATTGGATCGTAGGTTTTGGTTGCCTCTCAGGCCTTGCCACGTGGCGTTGCCATGTGGCGAGTAGAGCGGAGTAGCATGAGTTCCCGGCCCGCTTCGCTGCCACGTGCTCAGGCGCTGCCACGTGGCGAGTACAGTGGTGCAGTAGTTGTTCCCTCTCCGAGCGCTGCCACGTGGTAAGGAGAGTGGAGCAGTATCTGTTTCGCTCCCCCCGCGTTGCCACGTGGCGCACGCGAGCGCGCGCGTGCGTGGGCGGGCGGGCGGGCGCGCGGGCGGGCGGGCGCGCGCGCGCGCGCGCGGGCGGGCGGGCGGGTGGGCGCGCGGGCGGGGGGGCAGGCGGGCGGGGGGGCTGGCGGGCAGGCCGGCGGGCGGCGGCGGCCGCGGCGGCGGCGGGGTCGTGACCATCATCAGCATCATCATCGTCGCCATCGTCGTCGTCATTGTCGTTGTCATTGTCGTTGTTATTGTCGTCCGTCATCGTCGTTCTCATCGTCGTCGTCGTCGTCGTCGTCATCGTCGCCTTTGTCCGCGTTGGGGCCACGTGCCGAACAGAGGTTGGTGTTCGCCGCCTCGGCGCTGCCGCGCCTGATGCAGCAGAGTTGTGCGCTTTGGCAACGTCGCGCGCAAAGTTGTTGTGTATTTTGTTCGCCGGCCTGTCGCTGCCCTTTGCGAACGGAATGGCGCTCTATGTGTTCCCGCCCCGCGGCCTTACCACGTGGCGAATAGATTGGATGTGCTTTCGCCCCTTTCCCCCCCCCCCAGACGCTGCCACGAGGCAAGTAGAGTGGGGTTGTATATGTTCGGTCCGCGCTGCATTGCCACGTGTTGAGTGGAGTGCGTGTGTACTTTTCGTCCGCTACCCATGTCGCTGCCACGTGGCAAGTGGAGTGGTGGGATAGTATTGTCGTTTACCTCATTGGCCTTGCCAAGTGGCGTCGCCCTGCGACGAGTATAGAGGTGGAGCAGTTGTTGCCGCCCCGCTTCGTTGCCGTATGCCGATGAGAGTAGAGTCATGTTGTTTTCGCCCCGCAGGCGCTGCCACGTGGTGAGTACACTGGAGTAGTATGTGTTCCCACCTCCGAGCGCTGCCACGTAGCAAGGAGAGTGGAGCAGTATGTGTTTCGTTCCCCCAGTGCTGCTGCCACGTGGCGAGTAGACTGAGAAATGCGTTCCGCCTCGCAGTCGTTGCCACGTGGCGAGTCGTGAAGTGGAGCAGATTGTGTCTCTCCCCCAGTCGCTTCCACCGTGCAATTCGCGCGAAACCGCATTTGTTTGTCAGTCCCAGGTTAGCGCTGCCACGTCGCGAGGAGAGTGGAGTAGCACATTCGTTCGCCCCCAGGCGTTTGCCACGTGGCGAGTACAGTGGAAGTGGTTCGATTTTCGCCTCGAAGGCGTTGCCGCATGCCGAATACAGGGACGAGGGAGGACGGAAGAGGAGAGAGGAACGATGAGGGAGGGGCAGGAGTAGGGAGGAGGCAGGAGGGAGGAGGGCGGAGGGAGCAGGAGGAGGAGGAGGTGAGAGGAGGGAGGGAGGAGGCAAGAGGCAGGAATGAGCAGGGAGGAGAAGGGAGAGGAGGCAAGATACATGAGGAGGAAGGAGAGGGGAGGATGGAGAGTAGGAGGATAGGAGGACAGGCGGCCTGGAGGAAGAGCGAGGTGGAGGAGGAGGAGGAGGAGGAGGAGGAGGAGGAGGAGGAGGAGGAGGAGTGGAGGAGGGAGGAGGGGGAGGATCGGAAGGAGGGCGGGGAGGACGGGGAGGAGCGAGGAAGAGAGATGGAGGGCGAACGAGGAGGGGAAAGGAAGGGGGGCGGGAGGACGAACGAGGATGGGCGAGGAAGGGGTGGTCTGAACTGGAGTGTTGGGCTTCGCCCCTCTCGGTGTTTCGGGTTGGGATTTCGTCGGCGTTTCGGCTCTCGCCTGTGGGGAGATTTCTGGGTTTCGCTTCTTTTCGATTTTCGGGTTTCGTAGTTTGGGTTTTGGTCTCGCCTTGGAACATGTTGGGTTCCGCCTTGCTACCGTGGCAATGGACTCCCCCGTACCCCCGGAGGAGGACGACAGCGAGGAAAGGACGCCCCCCTCCCCCGAAGTCGCAACATTATAGTTTAGAACTCATCACTAGGGTGTCGGCCAGAGGCGGGCGTCTGGAAGAAGTCGCCATCAGAAACTGCCTGGAAGAAGTCTTCTCGGAAGGAGTCGCCTGAAAAAATTCGCCCGGAAGACGGTGCCAGGAAGAAATCCCCCGGAAGAAGTCGCCCAGAAGAACCCACCCTGAAGAAATTCTCGGACGAGCTCGCCCAGAAGAAGTCGGAAAGGAATGCCGAATGCCCAGAATAGTTCACCCGAAAGAGGTTGCCCGGCAGGAAGCCATAAGACGGAATCCGTCGCCAAAACGTTCCAGTCAGCTCGCATGAGCAAGCACTCACCAGAACAAAAACGTGTCGGAAGAAGCATGCCAGAAGAATTCACCCGGAAAAAGTCGTATCGAATTCACCCTCGGAAAAAAGCCGCCCGGAAGAAGTCGCTTGGAATAAGGTGCCGAGAAGAAGTCGCCTCGGAAAAAAAGTTTGTTTCGGAAGAAGTCGCCCAGAAGAGCTCTTCTGGAAGAAGTCGCCCAGACGAAGTCGCAAGTCGTTTCGGAAGGGGCCGCCCCGAAGAAACGGTAGAGGTGTTCCCAGACCTCCGAGGGGCCCACGCTGGGGAGCCAGGCACGACCTCGGGGGCCCTGGGGAGGCGCGGGGGGCAGGGCCGAGAGAGAGGGGGCGCCGCAATAGCACGGGGTATGCCCCAGGAGCACGGCGTCGTCGCCCAGATCGAGGCCAGGATCGACGACTGGAAGTGCATGCCCGAGAGGGAGGCGGCGGCGCGGGCGCTGGAGGGGCGCCTGGGCGGCTGCCGGGCGGCCCTCGAGGAGGCCACGGCGCAGGTGAAGGAGCGGCTCCGGCAGGCCGAGCAGGTGCAGCCCGTCAGCGACAAGGTCGGGGCGTCGACGGGAGCGCCCCGGAGCCGAGACGCCCTCCGCCTCCGGACCTCAGTCGGGCCTGTCCCCAGGGGGTATACTGAAAAAAACAGTCAAAAAATAGTCTGGGAACTATTTGTCTTTCGCATCTTTTGACTATCTTGGATTATGTTTAGAATATTTTCGCTTTTTCGGCGAAGATCCTCCTGTAGGGGGACACGCCCGACTCAACTCCAGACCGTCCCTGGGGCCCCTTCTGGGCCGTGCCAGGGGCCACCTGGATCGAGGAAGACACGAAGCACAAACATGGGCCAAGGGGCCCCGGTGCCGATCCAAGGAATCCGCACGGAGCTCCGAGAGGGTAAGTTTATACAGCTTGCTCTTCTATTTCAAGCCGCTGGGGCCTCACTCGGCAGCCCATGGGGGTCGCCGGAGCCTCACCTGGCAACCCTGGGGGGCCACCACCTGCCTGCCCTGAGATCCGACGTTGCGGAAAACTCAACATCGCGAAAATCAGAACCAGAGCCCTAGACCCCATCTGTCTGCTGCACCTTGCAAGCCAGATCGATACGTGATGGTCCTGTGGCCCGAAGCCCGGTAATCTTCCATACCCCCGACGTCATGATGTGCTCACAGCGCGGACCCCAAAGAGATCTCGACCCTTCGCCCAGACCAGTTTTCCATGCTGAGTCATCTTTGCACGGCCCTGGGGTGCGGGCGCGAGGGGCCCCAGAGGCAGCAAGAACACCTCTCGTCGTAATTTTTGGCACTGCCCGACGGGTCTGGGCCTCCCATCAGCATCCCAGAGGTGAAGGCGCTTGCGCGGGCCCTCCGCGAGACCTGCGACCAGCAGCTGCACGGCATGGTGTTCGTGTCCGAGGTGAGTCTGGCGGTGCCCCTGGCCAGGCTGCTGCAGGACGAGCTCGGCCTGGCCGTGGAGGTCACCTCGGGCGTGGGGTCCATGAGGGAGAAGGAGCAAGCCAAATGAAAAGGGGGGAACGGGCAATCAGGGGCAACGTCAGGAGGTAAGTAGTAGGCTCAGGGGGTGAGGCAACGACAACCAATCGTCAGTTGACCACCAATAGGGGCCCGATGGCCCACCTCGCGCACGACCGTGCGGTGTCGCTATCGGCTATCGGGGGCCTATCGCCGATCCGTCGGCGGTATACCGCCGATTCCAGATCCATGATTCCCCCCATACGGAGCTGGTCCCCCCTCCACGTTGCCACTCAGGAGCGGTGGAGTTCCCAGATTCCAATACGCTTTAGGCACCTTCCTGCTTCGAGGATCGAGTGTCCTTCCTTGTTCCTTCGTCTTCAGGGGGCGGGCGGATATCCAACCTACTTCCAACGCCCTCCTACTTCATGTGTCTACCCACTTTTTCCGACCGACGGGTACGGATGGACGACACATGCACCCCAGGATATGCATCAAGATGTCTCACCGCTCGTGCCCACTGAACTGCCCCCCTGTCTTCGTCTGGCCTCGGAGGACCGCAACGACGCCTTCTGGAGGTTCCGGTCGGGCAGATCCCCCATCCTCGTGTGCACCGACTGCGCCGAGGAGGGCGTGGACGTCTCGGCCTGCGCCTTCGTGGTCCGCTTCAGCGCCTTCCGCACCTCGAAGGCCCACGTCCAGGGAGCGGGCCGGGCGCGGCTGCCGAGGGCGACTGTCTTCTACATGCACAACCGCCCCGAGGAGGACAGGGAGGGGGAAGAGGGGCTGGGTGGCGTGGGACGCATGTGCGCACAGCCATTGGGGCCTTCGGTGGAGCTCCCGTAGACGGGGCCACGAAACGCCGTGCCGATGCCGCTGCGCCAGAGCACCGTGCCTCCCGGGAGGCCCTCCTCGCCACGGCCAGCCTCGCCTCGACCACAAGTCTGGCCGGAGCGCTCCACGGGAAGGCTCCGGGAGAGGCCTCGCACGTTCGGTCTTGAATCGGGCCTGTCCCTCTAGAGGGGGAATATCCCAAAATAGCCCAACCAAAAGTATGGGTATTCTTTTTTAAGATATTGTTGGGCATCTTTTGAACATGTCTTCACTATCTTTTATTTGTCGTCCAAAATCCCCCTGTAGGGGGACAGGCCCGACCCAAGTTCTGCCAGAGCGCGCCCCTCGGAGGTCTGGTCAGAGCTCCCCGGGCCATCCCTGGGGTGCGTCCCCCGCCATGCCGGCGAGGGCCTCCCAGGACGCCCCAGAAGGCGAAACCGAGGGAAGGGCAGGGGCCCCCGGAGGACTGTCGCGACGCTGAGGTGAGGGCCGCCATGGGGTTCGGAAAGGGATCGCTGTGACCTCAGGTCATGCCGTGGGTATGCCTCCAGCCCTCCTCGTGCACCCAGGCGCTGATGGCGCTCCTTATTTCAGCGGCCCTTCTGTGTCGTGGCCGGACAGGGCTAGGACGAGGATGAGCCCGTTCCAGAGCTTTCCTGGACGCTCTCAGAGCGATCCGGAACGCTCTGAGGAGGTCTCGGCACCCGATCGAGACATTCTCCAGAGCCGCCGGATCTCAGAGATCCCTGATGCATCCTCACTCGATGTTATCCTTGTCCTGGATTCGTTTTCGGTGGTATCGGTCCTCCTCATCATCCTCCTCCTCCTCGTCCTCCTCCTCCTCCTCCTCCTCCTCCTCCTCGTCCTCCTCCTCCTCCTCCTCCTCCTCCTCCTCCCTTCTCATCCTCTTCCTGTTTCCTCCTGCTCCTCCTCCTCCTCCTCCTCTCCCTCCTCCTCCTCCTCCCCCTCCTCCTCCTCCTCCTCCTCCTCCTCCACTTCTTCCGTAGCCATTTTGGCTCAATGGTGTCCCAATCATTGTCTCAGCGGGGTAGGCTCCCAGTCAACCATCCAACCGAGATTTCTTCCATATCCAAAAGTCTTGTTCCACCTCAAGCTCTGCATATCCTGAGTCCAACTTCCTAACGCGCCGCGTCGCTGGCCTCCATCTCTGTGCAGTTTTGTTTTTTCTCGCGTCAGCAGGCTGCCGCTTTGCACGCCCCGCTCGTGTAGAGCCATGCAGGCCGACCGCCGCAGGCACGGCTCGCTGGTGCAGCATCGGACTTCGCCGCCGGCAACAGACACCGCAGCCCCGCAGTCACGCAGCTCCCATGATTTCCTGACGGAGCATCGCAATCCTCCAGTGACACTCGCAGACGTCAATCGCCTCCCCGTGATAGACGACGAACGGATGCAAGATATTCCAAGAGCCGCAGTGGCGACGAACGCAGTGGATCACAGAGACGACCTCGCAGAGACCGACATCGTGATAGGCGGAGCAGTGACCGTCGCAAAGACCGAGATCGACACTCAGAAGGCCGAGGCCGAGACCGAGACCGAGAGCGGGACCACTGGCGATATGAGAGGACATGACGAACGCTCTGCACCACGCCGAACAGGTCCATCTTCAGCACGGCCAGACCCGCTTCCATAGTAAAGCTCATACCGCACCTAGTACTGCTGGACGTGCTGGTGCAAGTGGCGAACCTGCTGCTGCTGCTGGGCCGCAGCTATTTCGTCTCGGTCCGCGAGCTCAGTCCGGCTTGCTCCAGGAATTGGACGCGTTCGCTACCTTTCCTGCATCGCAAGTACCTGCTGCTGGCGACGGTGGCGCATCGGGTGACATCCCTGTTGACGCGGAAAGCATTGATACGCCCTCTGCTCGCCCTGCCGCTCTTCCGATCGATCTTGCTGGGCTTGAACAGAGGCTGGCGGCGTTGGGTATAAGTCTCAGCCTGCGGTGGC
The DNA here is from genome assembly GCA_963575745.1 of Prorocentrum cordatum. Taxonomy (NCBI): domain Eukaryota; class Dinophyceae; order Prorocentrales; family Prorocentraceae; genus Prorocentrum; species Prorocentrum cordatum. The sequence goes on along the minus strand of CAUYUJ010009380.1, from coordinate 36,130 downwards.
GACGGCTCGAATCTTTGCGACAGCTAGCCAGCTCAACAAAACCAACAGAATGCCTTCAATACCCTGGTGCAGGGGCTCCTCTAGTACAGCAAGCAAAATGCTGCACACCTGGAAGTGCACGACAAAAGCATCCACTACCTTCAATCCAGAGCTGACCGCGTGGAAGCCGATCAACAGCGTTTGCGGCAACAGTTGCAAGCCATGAAGCAAATTTCGGCATTGGCAGAGGTCGTCGTTTCCTTGGCGTCCAGAAGTTGGTGGAACGGGAGAGAGTTCCAGATCCCACGATGTTCCTAATCGGGCCCCCACGTGCCATCGCCCCCCGAGGCATTTACAGCAGCGCTGACACAATGGATCAGTGCGTCGGGCACGGCTTGAGCTTCATGGTGACGCTCAAGAGCGACGTTTTCATGTTCAATTCCTGGGAGCTGGGAGGAGCCGCCGCGCCAGCCCGCGCGATGGCCCTCTCCCGCGCTTTCAGGAAACCCGCAGGCTTCAGAACATGTCCATGTCACGCAGTGGGCACGGCTGGCACCAACACGCCCACGTACGACAATGCCGACAAGAGCCCAAAACAAGCGCGAATGGAGCTGCAAACGAAACGGCTGCAGCGCATCATTCAAGATGCACACCCCAACCGCGATATTGGCGCGCAGAGGCCGAGCCGAAAAAAACATTATCATCATCGGTGCGTCCCCCACTGTGGTCATTGAAGCCCAAGGTGCCGAGGAACCTTCCAAGTTGCGTTGGGATCACTTGATCATTGCGCGCTTCAGCATTGACAAATCACCACTGGTGGCTGCTTTTGGACAGGCAGTCGCAAGCGTGGACACATCCATGTAGTCTACTCAGCAGGAGGTGGTCACCATGGACGACGGACAGCAATGCGAGGAAAGGAAGTGTGGTTTTTTGGGACGATCGCACATTGCTGCGTTGCAAACCTCATGGACGGAAAGCCAGACTCAATACATTATTTGCGTTTGCGCAAAGGGGGGCTGCCAGGTGATGACGAGAGATCATACTGCAGACGGCTATTTCGACCTATCCCTGCGCCTACTGGGTCTTCTCCAATCCCTTCCCGCAGAAGGCTGGAGGCACGGCATTTCTTGTACCGGGGGGCCACCGTGGGCAAGATAATCTCCTGGTCAAATTTCGGCATGATTTTCTCTGCCCTGGTCGGGCGCCCATGCTCTCCACCGCCAATCTGGAAGGTAATTTCGCGACGCGGCTGCTGGGCGTTCGCAACTTCGAGATAGGCCGTACCAGTCAGGCAGAGATCCAAACTAAAGACCCAACTCGAAGGGCCTTTGTTGGAGCGGGTGACTTCAATATCATGGCTGAGCCAACGCGTAGCTACGTCGACCTCACCCGGGGAGATGTCGTTGTCCATCCCGCGCCTGATGCACGCGGGTAACCACGTCAGCGTTGCCGGGGGCGGCCATTCGCCATGGTCACGGAGACCCTCGCGGATTGCCCCGCACCTTTTTGCAAAGATAAAGCGGTGGCTACGCTTGGTCGGGTCTCTATTGGTGTTCTTGGCCACTACCTGTTGGACATCGATGCGCTGGTTGATGCGGGCATCGACGCCGCCGCCGTTTCGGGCGCCAGGCCGAGTGGCCACGCGCCCATCGCCATCCACCTTCGAGACCGAGCGCGACAAGATCCAGGTACGAGCATCCAGAGCAGGTCGTTCGAGACCCATGCTGTTCCGTTATACGTCAGCAGCATCTGCGCGCTGCTCAGCTCGGTCGGCCCCCAGCGTATCAACGGCGACGCGCGAAGGATTTCATGGCCGAAGCTGCCCGCCAAGTACGCGACGAGCTACAGCAACTCCCGATTGCTGATCGAGACCCCCGCGCAAAAAGGTGGTCGGATCATCGCGCTGTGCGCCAGCTCCCGCAGCGTCTGGCGCAACGCCGTCCTCGCGGCGGAGGAGATGCGCGCAACAACGGAGGACTGGGTTCGTTTCTTGACTGTCGCGGGCTCCTGTCGCAGGACAGGACCATTCTCGACTCCATCATGAACACCGCGAACTACGAGTTCATCCAGCGGGGGGCCAGGGCGGCAGAAAGCAGAGCTTCCGGATCGGCGGGCAGGGGGCAGGGGGCAGCAGCGGAGGACAAGCGGCGCACTGCTCGAATGCATCAGCGTCGCTCCAACCGTTGGGCCCGTAAAGCTCGTCGTCTGGCGCTCGCGGGGGTCCGTCCTGAAGGCCTCCACGAGACTTCAGATTTTGCCCGAGATCCTGGGGCCACTGCTGCTGCGCTCAATGCCCGCTGGAAACCGATTCTCGGAGCTAGGATTGACGATGGCCAGGCCCAGAGGGAATCTCGAGAGCAGGTTGCCCCCCAACACGCCCTGCTTTCCCTTTGACGATCCTCTGAAACTGACCTTTACAGTGCTCTTAGACATGCTAGACGCTCTGCTCCTGAAACCGATCAACTTAGCTACTCTGCATAGAAAGCGCCACCCGAACAATTAACGGCTTTGCATCGTCTCGCGCGCCACCTCCGTGCTGGTCACGTTGTCCTTCTGGGGCTCAACGATAGTCTATTCCCCTCGCCTAAAGAGGCGGAGCCTGACGATGCCCGGCGACGCGTTCGGAGCCCCGGCAAGGCGCGCCCACCCCGCGCAATAGTGACGCAAAATCATGGCCAGTGCCACTCACCTCCAGATCCGCAAGGTCGCTCAGGAGAAAGTACACGAAGCCCAACAGGGCTGCCGCCCAGGGCGATGCTTCCAGTCGAACATCGCCCACCTGGGCGCCGCGGCCCGCCGGGCCAGCACCGATCCCTGTGTGCGCCGCCTACGACGTGGAGGTAGCCCTCTTCAGTCTGCGCTACCAATGCCTGTTTGAGATCCTGAGTAGATTTGGCGCCCCACCTGGGCCTTTAATTTCTTGCGGGCGATGTACTTCCTGCCGAGAGGACTTGCTCGGATCCAAAATCGATTACTTTTCCCGTTTCATCTGTGCTCAGGCGTTGGACAGGGATGTCCTCTCTCAGTCTCTGCGGGCTCTAGCCGTGGACCTAAGATTGCGCCTCCTTCGCGCGGCCACCCAGCTTCCGCAGGCGAGACAACACAAAGGCACCCTCGGTGGTCGTTCGGACGACGCGGGTAATTATGGTGACGCCTCGCCCTCGGGATCTCGCGGGAGTCGCCGGAGTTGTTCAGGGCGTCGAACGTTCTGCTCTGCTCCAACTCCACGGAGCGAAATGTGTCCTGGACCCTCTTTGGGCTGAATACGTGGATGCAGTCACAGATGGGATCCGTCTTGAGTTGCACCAGTGGGCCCAGCAGTGGTGCAATTTCAAGAATGCGGGCCGCGCCGCCCACCTCGGGGTCAACATGGGACTCGCTGCCACATTAAGCGTTAATTTGGGCCCCGCTGCAGAGAAGTGGTGGACCCGCACTATTGCCCTTCACCGCTGCGGTGCTGCCCTCCGTGTGCTCGCGAGTCTGTATAATTCAAGGGCCCTTTCCATTCTCCCCCATCTGGCTCAGCTCTTTCCAATCCCTGCCCAGATTCGGAAGTTGGAGCACTGGGCATTGCATGTGTTGTGCAAATGCCGCCGACCAGCCTCAGCGCTGCAGATCTGAATTCCCCGCCATCTTACTTAGCTGTTGTTCCTTACTATGTCTCTTTACTTGGCTGGGCAAGTAGTTGGCGCGCACCCTCCTGGACAACGAATCATGTTTTGCAGCCTTCACTGCAGAACGTCAGAGAGCGCGCGCAGGGTCACGTCACCACTGTTCGCCTCTGCGCCGGCGTATACTCGGCCGCGCGCTGGGGAAGACCACGCCCCATTGCCCAATTTCTGGAGCGGGCGCGCTTGCCCCCGCCGCATCTTGCCAACATGCAAGGCTGGCTCGACGCTCTCCGCGCCGCGCGCACCCGTGCTTCTGAGGCTGTGCAAGAGGGCCGCAAGCCACATCCCCAACGCATCTTTGCTCGCGCGCTCCGCCATATTGCCATTTCCAGACTCCTTCGCACACGCGCTGCGGACGCGTTCTAAGGCCCGGCAAATCCCGATGCCTGGAGGGGGGCGGTCGGTGGACGCGCGGTGGGAACACTGCAAGACGTGCATGGCGCGCTTGAAGCCATCCTGGCAATGGAGCATTATGAAGAGTCCTCGGTGCGCGGACGAACATACACCGCTTGCACGCAGGCACCCCTCCCACCATTTGCACATGGGGCTGCGCTGCCCCTGACGAGATTGCATACTACCCCCACTGCCTTCCATCACCTTGCCATGCATCACGCATGGAGGCGCCGTCATTTCCCAGGCTCGCCTCTCACGTTGCTGGGACTGCGGTGGGCGGGCGGGCCTCCCGAGGGGCATCGTAACCCGTTTGCCATTTTCGCCGCCAGCTGAGCCCGCAAGATGGCGCTCGAATCAGACAATTTGGGAATGAGTGAGAGCGCGGCGGGAGGACTCACCGCGGGCCCTGAGCTGCGAAGAAGGAAAGAGGGGGAGGTGGGCAGAGCAGCGCCGAGGAAGCGCGCAGCGAGAGCAGGTCCTCTACCGCTCCATAGCCATTTCCGCCGCATCTCTGATTTCGTCTGCCCGCGAGGAGCATCGGGGAACGCTGTGCGAAGTCCTTAGTCTTACGGTACAAGTGAAAGACCAAGACAACTGCTTGCAAACAGTCTTCGCGCGTGAGCTCCGATCCCGCCCGTCCGCAGTCGTCCGAAAAAGAACCCAAGCGCCACCCAGCAGGAGCCCACTCTTCCTCGGCCGATGCCATTGCGTTGGCCCGAGGTCGAGGCCGGCGGTCGGTTGGATCTTTACGGGTACGTCCCCTCCTCCTCCTCCCCCTCCTCCTCCCCCTCCTCCTCCTCCTCCTCCTCCTCCTCCTCCTCCTCCTCCTCCTCCTCCTTCTCCTCCTCCTCCTCCTCCATGTGGCTTCCGAGGAGATCAGGAAGGCCGACCTCATGCGCGAGGTGGCGGAGGATGCCTCGCTCCCCGGCCCCCGCGCCACACGCGAGTGCCTGCCGCCCGGCTTCGAGCGCATCCCTGGGGTGCACCCGCTGGTCTGCCCGCGCACCGGGGCCCAGGCGAGCGACGGAAGATAACGGGGTCACCTCGACTCCTCCCACTCGATTCGGTTCGACCTGGATGGCTTTCGATTCCGATTTGATTCGATTGCGGATTCCGATCTGGATTCCGATTTTTCAGTGGAGGCCAATTCGCCTGCCGAGTTCCGCCGATTCGACTTCTCCCGACTTGGCTGCCGATTTCCACCGAGCCGATTCATTTCAATCGCTGATCCGATGTATCGGTTCGATTCTGGGCTCTGCATTCGCGTGATAGCCGTTGTGTCCTCTCGCGTGGGGCACCCGCTTCTAGTCGTCGCTCCAGGTGAACTTTGGGAACGCCCAGAAGCTGCTGCAGGTGTACGTGGCCAAGGTCACCGGGGGCCAGGGCTCGCTGGAGGCTTGGGGGGCGTGGACTGGGGAGGGGCGACAAATTGTGGGGGGGGTAGCGAGGGCTGCCGAAAAGGGGCCCTTCAGGGCCCCGAAAGGCTCCCTTTAGGGACCAGAGTGGGAGCCTTTAGGGCCCGAGAGGGGCACCTTTCTCTCCCCCTCCATGTATCGCCCCCCCCATTAAGTTCGCGCCCAAGACCTCCTCCTCCTCCTCCTCCTCCTCCTCCTCCTCCTCCTCCTCCCCCTCCTCCTCCTCTCCCCCCTCCTCCTCCCCTCCTCCTCCCCTCCCTCCCCCTCCTCCTCCTCCTCCTTCTCCTCCTCCTCCTCCTCCTCCTCCTCCTCCTCCTCCTCCTCCTCCTCCTCCTCTAAGAGGCCGAGGCCGCACTAGAGGGGGAGGAGGGCGACCTCGCGCCGATGGTGCCGCTGCTGGTCGGGGCCGCTCGCTCCGGGGCGTCTGGGCTCGTGGTGCCGGGCCCCTGCGGGGGCTGCTTCCTGGCCGAGACGGAGGTCCACAGGTGCGCGACGGGGCCGTGTCCTTGAGTCGGGCGTGTCCCCCTACAGGGGGATTTTGGACGAAAAATGAAAAATACCCAAAACATATTCCCAAATGGTCAACAAATATTCAAAAAATAGTCCCCATACTATTTTTTGACTATTTTTGAACTTCCCCCCTGTAGAGGGACAGGCCCGACTTAACCGTCTCCATAAAGGCCCCCCCAGTGGAATCCGTCGTCGTTGATGTCGGCAGCGGCGGTGGATACAGTTGGGCCAAGGTCTAAGACCGAGGTCGGTTCGGGAATGGTGCCCTCGTGTTTTTCGTGCTTGCTGGATGTTTTTGTGCATCCTGGGGAGGGCGCCTTTGGACGTTCCGTTCGTTTTGGCCGACGGAGCGTCTCATGTTTTTGAAGGATGCTCCTGTGGCCTAGGTCCGACTGTATGGATATACCTGGCCCCCCGAGGGTCCGAATACATCCATGCCCACCGCCTGCCGAGGTCCCCGAAGATCGATCCCTCAGGCGGTGAATACGGTGGGGGTGTTTGAGGAAGGTGCTCAGGAGGTTTCAGACCCTGAAGGGTTCCTCATCCAACGAGGGCGGCGGTGATGTTCATGGCCAATCCACGATTGGAGTTCCTCCAGCTTCCAAACCTTGGATTCCCGATCCTTACAAAACTCAGGGTTTGCGAGGGATTGCTGTCCCCCCAACACGACCAAAACGCGTAACAAAAAAATTGTGAGCCTGTCAGAAAGCCTCCCGGAACCCGTCGGAGAAGGTTTCCGAAGGGTTTGGAACAGCTTCGGCCGTTTTGGGAGGGAGCACGGCCCCTAGCGAACCCTGGACTTTCTGACCTTCTCCAGCGGTTCCTTTCCCGATGCCCTCACCGTGTGTCGGGTCGGACGAAAGGGGGGGATAGCAAAGGGCGGGTTTGAGAATCAGCTCGCGTAGCTGGTTTTCCCTGCGCCTCCCGGCGCCGGAGGCGGCTAATGTATCGAGGAAGGGGCCCCTCGGTGAGGCCGAATCCAGCTGCACGCCGCAAATTTCGGACCCCCCCCCTTTCCCCTATCCCCCCCCGTTCGTCCGGCCCGAGTGCGGATCAGCCCCCGCCTCGGGGCAGGTTCTTCGCGGGCGCCGCGGGGGCGCCCGGGCTCCCGGCGCAGCCGAGGCTCCACCTCTGCTACGTGGCCGTGCTGGTCCTGCGCAGCAGGGGCTGGCTGGACGACCACAACTGCGTCCCCGAGGGCGTGGTGCGGCAGCCGGCGGCGCGCAAAGATCGGGGGCGGCAAAGAGGGGGGTGATGACTAGGGGGGGCGTGGATAGCATGGCGGTGGCCATGATGTTTCCCCAGATTTCATGGCGCCTCTTCTCATCTCAATACGTTCCTTGGCCCCCCCCCTGGGCCGCGCACATGCCGCCAGCCAGGATTTGCATTCCCCCTCTTGGACACCCCCCTCTTAGCCGCCCTCGAAAAGATCTGGGTGTCGCGTGTTGCGCAATTGAGGGTGGCGGTACATGGGAGGGGAGGGGGGGGGGGGCGAAAGGTGCACCTTTCGTGCACCGTAGGGGCCCTCTAAACGGGCTCCTTGGGGCTCAAAAGGGGCACGAATGGTGCACGCTTGTCCGCCCCTCCCCCCCACCCATGTATCGCCCCCAGTGCGCAGCGACGCCCCCTGGGTAATCGAGAGGGGTACGGGGCGAACGTTGTGAGGAAGACCAGCAACAGTTCTTGCTCCTTTTGTACAGGTCTCGCTGCCAATGTCGCCGCGGACATGACCTCCTTGAGACAAGGACTCGCCTGCCCAACAGCGGCCGCTGCTGGTTTTGGAGAACAGTTGTTGTTGGGCATCGTGACCAGTTGTCCCGTACCCACTTCGGTCGTGCTAATGCGAGGGGGCAGGGGCGAGGGGAGCTTGGCATCGCTCGGAAGTGTGCAGTTTTCCGTCGGCGAGGACCATCGAGGAGCATCCTTGATCACTAGGCGAGAAAAACACGCACGACAACGAAACAAGCACAGGGAATGGACGTGCGAGCGATGGCCAGGTCGTGCTAATGCGAGGGGGCAGGGGCCAGGGGAGGGAGGCGGCCTCCTGAGGTGGCATCCCCCGCCCTCCCTGGCCCTCCAGGAGTGCCCCAGCACAAACCGAAGCAGGGCCTTTGGGCCGTGTAGCGCTCACAGCTCCCTGTGCACACAGTGCTGGCGGGCCAGGTAGGGCAGAGGAGATCGTCGCAGCCGGACTGAAAAGGGAACAGCCCATCCCAGCGTCTGAGGAGGAGGAGGAGGAGGAGGAGGAGGAGGTTTTCAGCAGTCGTGACAGGTCTGCAGGTCTGGAGGGCTCTTCTGGTACACTCTGGAACGTCAGGGTCTGACCTCCCAGGGGTGGGCCTTCCTGAGGGCCTTTTAGAAGCCCCCTGGCCTTCTCAGAAGGCCACCGCCTTCCTCACCCAATGCCCCTGACCTTCTGGAGTGCTCGAGAATGGATCTCCAGACCTGCAGACTGATCAGGACTGCTCCAACATCAGCAAGCCCTGGAGCACCGGTGCCACTCTCGTGCCGCACTTTTAGGATGTCAGGGCCCCGCCCCTCCGCTCCACATTTCGAGCGGCGCTCACACCTTCCCTCGGTTCTCGTCGCCCCCTCCCACACCCTTGGCGATGCAACTCCCTGGAAATCAAATTCTGTTTTCGCCCTGGTCCGAACTCCGGCTTAATCGAGCTTAATCCCGCTGAATCTGGCTTAATCCCGTTCAATCCCGCTGAATCCGGCCTAATCTTGCTTAGTCCGAGGCCCCTTCCGGCGTAACAGCTCCCAAATGGGGCTTAATCCTCTTTAATCTTTCCGACGGAAACTTGCCAGTAGTTGCCTCCTAACACCCTCCCGCACCCGCACTCCAGGCAAGAGTGGGCCTGCCAACGGGTGCCCCCAGTGTGGTTCTCAGCTCCCGATGGGCCCGCGGAGCCCCCATGGGCAACTTCCGACGCTCGGAGTCGACAAGGGATGCGGTTCCAGATTCCTTACGACGCGATGTCGTATCGCATGTACAGTCAAGACGCTGAAATGAGGAGTAGCCTGGGCACGAAAGGGGCTCGATGTTCCTTCGGTCATTATGTGGCTGTTCCTCTAGCCCTCCCTGTGACGGCTGACGCTTTTGGGGCTAAACAAGGGGTTCCGTGCCTTATTTACCGTTCCTTGTTTCAGCGGCCCGACTATACCTGCTTCTAGGCCTCCCTGGTGGGTCCGAGTAGATGGGGTCGGAGGACCGCGCCGCATCGCCGATGCATCGGCGATGCGGCTCGATGTGGGGCCCGATTTGCTTCACGCCGACGTCGCCGATGCATCACCGACGTCCCCGATGCATCGCTGGTGCATCACCGATGCATCGCCGATGCATCGCCGATGTACCGGCGATGCGGCGCGATCCTCCGACCCCATCTACGCCCGCCCCATCTAGGAGGCCTCTAGCTCGTGGATCCCTTACAGCGAGATTCAGGAGGGGGAAAAGCACACAGACTCAATTAATCGTCGACTCCCCAGGAAAGGGTTTATCAAAATGTGGGCAGTGGGGGGGAAGACGAAAACCCAGAACATATGGGAAAAGATGGGGAGGCCTGTTGTTTGTGTGTATTTATCTGTCTGTCCCAGGGCCCCTTCAGAGGTTTCGTACCGCGTGTGCCCACTGTTGACTGCATTCTTTGTGCACGTGTGGGCCCAGGCAGACCGCGTGGCCCGTGGAGATCGGGAGCGTCCCCGTGCTGTCGCTGCGGCCAGGCTGGCGGCCGCTGGGCCTGCTGGGCGCCGACCGGGAGGCTCGAGACGATCGAACCGTGCACGGAGACAGATCGAAGGAGAACAAGTGGCACGCGTGCCCAGGCTCTTGCACCAATCGGGGGAGCGTAGGACCCGGGTTTGCCGGGACTCGGGTTCGCCATCGTTTTTTGACGACCGCGACTCGGATTTTGACGAGGAGGAGTTTCGTGGGATGTCTGCAGCGGGAGGCCTCGTCAAAATGCAGGCTCGGGCTCGTCATTTTTTTGACGACCTCGTCGGGGATTTTCGAGTCCCCCGTACCCGGGTCTTACGTCTCCCCGAACCAAGGAGCTGCGAGGGACAGGAGGCATTCGCCTCCTTCCTCCAGGAGTGTCCTTCTCTGGCCAGGGGGGGGAAAGACGAACGACGAACGAGCGAACGACGACGACGAACGAAAAGAAAGAGGTCCGAGCTCTAGAACACAGCTCTAGATTTCTTGGATCCGCGCTGTGGCCCCCCCAGCGGCGCCTCCAGCGCCGCCACTGGCGCGCTCCGCGCGCCAGGGAGGGGGTCCAGCGCGGATCCGAGAAGTCCGCGCGGAGCGCCACAAGCTTATTTATGTTTATGATGTTTTTTCTTCTTTTATATTCCAGGCCTCCCAAGTGGGGTCCGACTGGATGGATCGCAGGATCGCGCCGCATCGCCGATGCATCGACGATGCGGCTAGATGTGGGGCCCGATCTGCTTCACGCCGACGTCGCCGATGATTCGACGATGCCGCGCGATCCTCGCTCCCATCTGCTCAATCCCCATTTGAGAGGCTCTGAGAGGTCGGTATATACGAATGCCAGCAGCAGTTCCGGCTCGTGTTGAGCAGAACTCGCTGTCGGTGTCGCCGGGGACAGCGCCCACTCGAGGCAGCGGGTCGCCCGAGTGCCCAGCAGCCGCCGCTGCTTGGGCAGCGTGGCAAGGGCTCCCACGAGGGTGCGAAGTTATTCGCGCTTCGCGCTTCGCGGTCCTCGTTCCTTCTCCTCCTCCTCCTTGTCCTCCTTTTCTCCCTTTGGGGGGGTGGCGCGAGAGCGCGAAGTTATTCGCACTTCGCGCTTCGCGCAGCGCGAAGCGCGAAGTTGGGAGCCCTTGCGTGTGCTGTCTCGGCACTCTGCCCGTGCCCCGCGCTGCCCAGGCGGCGCCGGCCCGGCCGCCCGCACCGCAGGGCGGCGAGAGCAAAAGGAGGCGGCACGCCGCGGGCGGCGCGGAGCAGGCCAGGCCTCGGGGCGCTGCGCCGCCCGAGGAGGAGGAGGAGGAGGAGGAGGAGGAGGACGAGGAGGAGGAGGGGGGGGGAGGAGGAGGAGGAGGAGGAGGAGGAGGAGGAGGAGGAGGAGGAGGAGGAGGAGGAGGAGGAGGAGGAGGAGGAATAGGAGCAGGCGCGGAGCAGGCGGGGGGGGGGGATCAGCGCAGGTCCGAGGAAGCCGCACGGGCCGCCAAGCGTTGACGTCGGTGCCGCCTCCGCTGCCTCGGCGACACGTGCGAGTGGCTTTTCGCCGGAGTGACCTCTGGTGCGGGCCCACTGGGGTCCCCCAGGTCGCCGAGCGCGATGCGATAGTAGCGTCTTGCGTGCTTGTGTTTGACCCCCCCCCCCGCGGCCCCCCAAGAAGCCGCGCACCAAAGGTCACTCTTACCCAGGGTCACTCTTGCGTGTGGCCGAACTGCCTCCGGGAGCTGTCCGGCAAGGAAGATGCCGCAGCAAGGCGGGGTCTGGAGGCCCCGGAGGCAGCACGCCGCGTGCGGCGGCGCGGAGCAGATCAGTCTCGGCCGGACGAAAGGAGGGGATAGGGGAAAGGGGGGGCTACGAAATTTGCTGCATGTAGCTGGTTTCGGCCCCACCGAGGGGCCCATTCCTCGATACATGGCCGCCTCTGGCGCCAGGAGGCGCCGGGAAAACCAGCTACGTGAGCTGATTCTCAAACCCCCCCCTTGCTATCCCCCCCTTTCGCCCAGCCTGACAGTCCTCGAGATCCGGGCGCTGCAGTGCCTTCGCGCCCAGCGATGTCGCCTTCCCCAGGGGGGGGGGCCCCTTCGGAGCCCCTTCGGCACCTGAGCTCGTTCGGGCGCCCATGGGGGCAGAGGCGAGCGGGCTCAGTTCCGATGGGGGGTTGTGGGAACGTGAGCCCGGTCGGCCGCCGAGTGGCCTCCGTCTCGAGCCCATTCGGCGGCCGCACACGCTCAGGAGTTCCCTCGCGATTTGCACAGGACTTTCGCCCTCGGTGGAGATTTCCTGGCGATTTGCACAGGAATCTCTCCCTCGCTCGAGACTACCTCGCGGGCTTCGCCACGGAACTGCGCTCTTACTCGAGCGCTCTCATTCGATAGTTTTTCGCTATATATGCCCAAAGGGCTCCAAAGGGATCCATGGGGTCAGGCCCCGGGACCCTGGCAGATCGGTCCCAGCGATTTCGCCTTGCACTGACTACAGATCTGCCGTACTTCTGCTAATTTTCGGATGCCGAGGTTTCTCACAAATTCACCAACATGATCTGAAAAAGTAGTGCGGGAAGTTCCGCCTCAGAAAAGTAAGGCGGGCATTCCAGCAAAAGTACGGCAGAAGCAGCGACGGCAATGTAGGGCAGAAGTCGATGCCCAAGGAGCCTGAAAAGTGGGGCGGGAATTTCCGTCCTATTTGCGACAGCGGCCAAAGTAATCACGGCGGATCCGGAGTCAGGGGCCCCAGGGCCCTCGTGGATCGCTCCGCTTCGAAAGATGCCATAGGAAGATATTTTAGGGCTCTTTTAGAAGGGCCCGGAGGCGTCTAAGAGCGAATCTCAAAAGTCGTAAGGGCCTTTGAGACATGCAGCATCGTGCAAAAGCACGACCAAAAGCCCCATGGCCCCACCTTTCTGCCCCATTGTTGCAAAGCCAGGCGACAACGCCCAGTCCAACAAAAATTGCATCGCCGAGATCTCCGCGTTGCCTTCTTAGAGGCCCGCCTTCTCAGAAGGCCGCCCCTCCCCGCGCCACCCCCTTGTGCGAGCAGTCGATGCTGGGCCCCAGGATGGTGGGTGCACAGGCCCTGCCTGCCTCGGCACGGAGAGCGTCTGCACCGTGGCATGGCCCAGGAGGGCCCTGGCCAGGCACGTTGGTGGTGTACGGATGCCATCCCACTGCCAGCTCTCACCATTTTTCACGCGGGGATCACCCCACATCGCATCACATGACATGAGCTCGCTTTTTGTTTTATTCCTAGCCATCACACAAGAGACAAACGCGGTGGTGGTGTGCAGATGCCTTCTGCGCAGGCGAAGCTGGAGGCGATCTGGCTGGACCCGCTCGCCATCGAGAACACGCAGAAGACGGTGAACAGGACCTTCTCGAACGGGGAGTGCGTCTTTCGACTCATGGTGGCGCTCGTGCTCGGGACCAGCCGGGCCGCCGAGCTCCCGCCGATGCGCGTGTCGTTCGACGAGGGATCGAGACGGTGGTTCTCGGCGGACAACCGCCGGTGCTTTGCGATGAAGGTCGTGGCGCCCCTCATCCAGTTGCAGTCAGTTGAGGTTGATCCGATCAACTGGACCTCCGAGATGGGCAACAAGTTGAACCAGAGGACAATTGTTGGCGACGTTTGGGCCACCACCCAGGAGAGCATTGAGGCGGTGCGCCAAGAGGTCGCGGCCGCTGCGCAGAGCATGCCCGAGGGTGCAGAGCACGGCGCCGAGACCGATCACGAGGCTGCCGATGCGACCGCAGTTGCCATGGCGGCCGAGGTTCGGCGGCGAGCGCGGGGGGGGGGGAAGTGAGAAGCAGAAGGCCTTCTCCGAAGGCGGCCAGACTCCTCAGAAGCCCTCCTCGCGCCTTCTGAGGAGTGTCCTGCGTCTTTGGGGGGAGGGATTCGAAATCCTCTCAGAAGGCTGGGAGGCTTCCGAGCCCTGTGAGAGGAGGCCCGCTCCTTGTCGCTTTTTCCCCCCCCCCCCCCCCGCCCGCCGCCGCGAGGTGGCCAGGCGGCTGCAGGATCTGGAGGGGAAAAAACACACAGACACAATTAATCCTCGATTCCCCAAAACATATGGGAAAATATGGCAAGTGGGGGGGAAGACAAAAACCCAGAAAATATGAGAAAATATGGGGGATATTTTTATTTGTGTGTATTTATTTGTGTGTTCCAATTCCCCTTCAGCAGGAGTCCGGCGCCGGGGCCGAGAGCGCTGCCGCGCACCTGCCGGTGCGCGCGGGGCGGCCGGGGCCGCGCCTCGCCCTGAGGCCGTACGTGGCAGCCCGCGCAGCGCAGGCGCCTCCTCCTCCTCCTCCTCCTCCTCCTCCTCCTCCTCCTCCTCCTCCTCCTCCTCCTCCTCCTCCTCCTCCTCCTCCTCGCGCGCGAGCTTCCTTACAGGCACTGAACGCAAGGTGGCGCAGGCAGGTTCCCTTTTGGGGGTGCTCTCGTGGCTTCTCTTGTCCAGAGCTGTGTGCAGGTATGTCGAGGAAGGCACATGCCCCACAGGGAGGCAGGGAGGGAGAGAGACAGAGACAGATCGAGAGAGAGAGAGAGCAAAACAAACATCAGAGAAAGAGAAAGGCAAGAGAGGACTGCATACACAGACTCGATCATCTACCTAAATGCATTTATACACATATGTATATACACACATGTGCGTGCGCACAAACAAAATTACACAGATACCGCACACTCTACATGGTCTTAGCTACCTGCGTGTGGATGATCTCGACCACGCCTGTGGCACAGCAGATCCTGGGTGGTGACTAATCATTGGCCCTGGTAGGCCCTTTGTCCTTTTTTCTAAATTCGGCCAGACCCCATGCACTCCTGCCGAATGCGGCTTCATAATCGGTCCAATCGCGCTCTATCCAGCTCAAATGCCTCCCACTCAGGCCTGAAGTTCTCTTTCGCTCGCCTGGGAAGATACACCAGGAGGTGCCTCCTGGCGCTGGGCCGATGAAGCTGACATACGTAAGCACGCGGCGCAGGCTCCTGGAACGCCCTCGCGGGACACGGCGGTGGAGCCAGCGAGGGAGCTGGGCGGCAACTGCAGCGGCTGCGGCGGAGGCGACCCTGGCCGCGGCCTCGACGGTGCCCTCCTGGCGCCGCAGGAGAGCTGCCTCTGAAGCTCCGCGTCCTCCTCGAGGTCCTCCTCGCCCTCGCTGCCGCTGCCTCCTCCGCCCCCCGGGCCCCCCCCGCGTCGCTGGAGAGAAGAGCAAGGGCGGGCGGTGGTCGGCCACACTCCGACTTCTGGGAGGGCCCTCCCGACGAACAGCCAGTCCTGGAGAAGGGGTCCAGGGGCCCAGGATGCGAAAAACAGCATGTCATCCTTACCCTCATCCCCTATCTGTCTTCTCATCCGTCGACCCTCCTCCTGAACCCTACGGCTCATCCGTCTTCCCCCTTCTCATCGTCGTCCACCCCTGCCTACGCCTCCATGCACGCGCAGCCGGCAGTGGGGAAGTGAGGATCGAGTCGGAGCCTTGACGATGATCCCTCTGCCATCCTATGTCCCTCCACCTCCTCATCATGGTCACACCTCCCCCTCATGCTTCAACCTCCTTCCCTTTCCTCCCTCCTAATTGCTCCGTCCTCTTCCTCATCCTGCCGCTCTACATGTTGAACCCCCTCGACCACTCCTCCCCTCGGATGTGCCTCCCCATCCCCCACTTCTCCTTTCCCTCCCTGATCCCAACCCCCTCGATAGGGGGAGGGAAGAGGGGAGGAGGATGGTCCTTTCTTCGGGAGGAGGAGAGGGACGGAGGAGGAGGAGGAGGACGACGACGAGAAGGAGGAGAAAGAAGAAGAGGAAGTGGAGGCGGTGGACTCCCCCTTGCCGATGAAGCTTCAAGACAAGCAACCCACGACACGCGCAACGATCTCCAGACCCCCGACGCCGTCTTGAACGATGAAGGAGAGGAGGAGAACCCACATAAGAAGGGCTAGAAGACGAGGATCCCCCCACCACGATTAAGAAAGTACCAACGACCCACGATCCGCACCAGATTTCCCAGAATTCTGACGTCGTCAAGCCCCCGCCCCACCCCCTCCATACCCAGCACAAGTTGTTTGGTCGAGAGTTGTGCGTTGATGGCCCCGGCGCCAGAAAACTTTCCCTCTGTGCGGCGAAATCGCGAAAATCGTACATGGTACATGTAAGTGACGTTTGGAGATCTGGCATCCCTAACAAACCCCCTCACCTCGGACCTATCCTGGAGCGCGTTCTGACCAGGACTTCGACGCGGATCCGACCGTTGCGACGAGGGCCCCGCAAGAGCCCCCCCCCCCCCCCAAGAAAAAATAGTAACGTCGGAGCCCCCGCCCCCTCCCTTCCGTCCTCCTCCCCCTCCGAAGCCCTCTCGATCGCCACTGGGGCGCTCAATGCAGCCGAGCTGCCGCGATGGAGTCACCTGCACTCCGCCGCTGTGCCTCTCCCGCATGGGCAGCATCCCCACTCGTTCCCCGAGCCGCCCCCTGCCGTGGCGACGAGAGAGCCCCCCGAGGGCCCTGTGAAGGACGGGGATCCGCAGGGGGAAACAGAAGCGGAACGGATGCGAAGCATCACATGGAGGAGGAGGAGGAGGAGGAGGAGGAAGAGGAGGAGGAGGAGGAGGAGGAAGAGGAGACGCGGGGGGGAGGAGGAAAGATGAGGAGGAGGAGGAGGAGGAGGAGAGAAAGGACCAGTGCAAACCCAAGACTCAGCAACGAGGTTGGACTAACCTGCCCTCCAAGCTCCCTCTTGAGGGGCCCCCACAATGATTCATTCCCACTGAGGGCAGTGCCCCATTGGGAAACAAACGTTTGAAGATCCTGCCCCGTGCCAAAACACAATTCTCGGGACTCCGACGCCACGAATCGACCTGACTGTTGCGTCTTGACGATCCTGGATCGCGCCAGAACGCCATTCTTGGGACTTTCAGCACCGCGAATCACCGCAACTTCTGCGCACTGACAAACCTGAATCATTCCTAAGCACACTTTATGGCAATTATGTTGGCAATGAGAGCCCGTAGCACTTTACTTAGAGCGAATGTGCGCGGCGTTGAGGCGAGAGCCATTGAAAGAACCGCTCTCAATCCGTGAAACTTGATAATACGAATGCGCGCGGCGCTCAGGCGAGAGCCAACATTTTGAAAACCGCCCGCCCTCAATCCGTGAAACCCTTGCACATTTCTAAGACGACTGTGCGTTGCGCGAAGGCAAGAACCACATTTCGAAAACCGCCCGCCCTTAATCCGTGGAAAACC
The DNA here is from genome assembly GCA_963575745.1 of Prorocentrum cordatum. Lineage (NCBI taxonomy): Eukaryota > Dinophyceae > Prorocentrales > Prorocentraceae > Prorocentrum > Prorocentrum cordatum. The sequence goes on along the minus strand of CAUYUJ010009380.1, from coordinate 19,227 downwards.
CTTTGGCGATTGTTTGAGGCGAGTGCGCGCGGAGCCAAGGCGAGAGCCACATTTTGGAACCGGCCCGCCCTCCAGCTGCGAAGCTGCTGCCAACCTTGAAGCTTCAGGATCGTAAGTGGCAAAGAAGTCACGCCCAGCCCGCCCGTCCGGCTGGCCTCTGGGTGCGACAGGAAGGAGGTGTTGTGAAGGCTTTACGGCCAGCGCCGCCGACCCTGAAGGGGGACGACGACATCAACGGCGGCGGCGGCGTTACGACGAGGACGCGAACGTGGGCCAGAGGGATGCTTCTTGGGGTCTCTTCGCAAAGCTCTGGGGGGCCTCTGGGGAGGAATTCATTGGCCTCTTCGGAGCCTCTTGGGGACCTCTCGGGAGCCTCTTGGGGCCTGTTCGGGCTTCTTTCGGACCTCTTGTGGGCATCTTGGGGCCTCTTGGCCTCATAAGGAATAGGAGTGGAGCGGGAGGAGTGGGGGGAGTCCCTCACTGCCTCTGCATCCCCCTTTCCTCCTGCCACTCCGCCCCCCTTCATTCTACGACGAACGTCGACGACCGACGACGCTCGACGACGACGTTCCAGACGCCCGACGACGTCCAGACGTCGGGCGACGTCTGAGGACGACGACGACGACGACGACGACGACGACGACGACGACGACGATCGCGCGCCGGCCAGGAGGACCACTCGCCCACACGGCCGCGGCAGCCCCCCGCCGCGCACCCGAAGGCCCGCATGGGTCCCGCACGACGACGACCACCACCGACGACCGACCGACGACACCGACGACACCGACGACGACGACGACGAGGACGACGACGACGACCGAGGACGAGTACGACGACGACGACGACGATGACGAGGACGACGACGACGACGGCAACGACGACGACGACGACGACGACAACGACCACGACGATGACGAACGACGGCACCGACGACGACGACGATCAGGACGGCCACCACGACGACCGCCGACGACTGCCGACGACCTGCGACGACCACGACCGGCGACGACACCCACGACGACGATTGCAACGGCGGCGCTTGTGACGAGGATGACCACGACACTGACCCTGAGAACCCTGCCGTCGCAGGTTTCTGTACAGGCCGTCTCTGCGTGGTGCTGGGCCTTCATGGCTCGTTCGGGCTCGAGGAACGCCGCAGAACGACGAGGCCGCGGGACCTGGCTGTGATCATCCAGGATGGCCTCGTTTTCCGCGACGTCGGATCCTACAGTGGCACAGTTTGCCGCGTGATGCCCATTTGAAGTACAGCACAGTCGGACCGAGGTATAAGATCGAGGTCGCTTCGGGGAGGGCACCCTGATGTTCTCCGTGCTTCCTGGATGTCCTCGTGCATTTTGGGAAGGGCACCTTGGGGGATGCTCTGTGTGCTTGGGCCGGCGGAGGGCCTCCTGTTCTTGGAGGATGCCTCCCCCTCCCCCTCCTCCCCCTCCCCCTCCTCCTCCTCCTCCTCCTCCTCCTCCTCCTCCTCCTCCTCCTCCTCCTCCTCCTCCTCCTCCTCCTCCGCCTGGCCGGCCCGGCAGCAGAGGACTGCGGCGAATAGGCGCTCTGCGCACGGGCGCTCGGGCGCTGTCGATGCACCTGGACGCTCGGTGCGCAACGCGGAGGGCCGTGACCTGACCTCGCGGGGGGGGAGGTGGACGGCACGCCGACCCCAGCAGTCCGCACGGACTTCCCACCGCCGCGCGCGTGTGGCACAGTCGTCGTGCTCTCACTCGCTGTTTTTCCGACCAGCCTGTTGCACGAAGGATTGCAAAACGAAGGATTGCAAAACGAAGGATTGCACGAAGGGGTTTTTTGCAATCCTTTGTTGCACGGGGTTTTTTGGGGGTCCTCGCCTTGATCGCCACAGGCATGAACCTTCGGCGCTCCCGGCGGCGCCTCCAGCGCCGCCCCATGGCGCGCTCCGGCGCAGGTCCAAGAGACCCCCGCGGAGCGCCGGACGTTGATGTTGATGTTGCTGTCTCTTCTTATGCTTGAAGAGACAGCGCCCCGCGTTCCACGTTCTCCTCCTCCTCCCCGTCCTCCCCCCTCCCATCCCTGCCTGTACCCTCCGCATGTCCACAATTTCAGCGCACCTGGTACAGCGCTTAGTAGCCCCATAGGGAGCTCCAACGAAGGCCCCAGTGGCTGTGACCACATGTCCAAGTGGCCGTGACCACATGTCTCCCGCGCCACCTAGTGCTGCGACTCGTGTCCCCATTGAGGGCTCCCCAGTGGCTGTGCCACATAGAGAGCTCCACCGAAGGCCCCAGTGGTTGTTTCCACATGCGTCCCGAGCCTCCCAGTGCGGCGCTTCGTGGTTCCATAGATAGGGAGCTTCACCGAAGGCCACATCGGCTGTGAACACATGCGTCCCGCACAACCTTGTACGACGTTTCGCGGCCCCGTAGGGAGCTGCATCGAAGGCACCAGTGGCTGTGACCACATGCGTCCCGCGCCCTAGTGCGACGCGTCGTGGCCCCATAGAGAGCTCCACCGAAGGCACCAGCGGCTGTGACCACATGTCTCCCGCGCCACCTGGTACGGCGTTTCGTGGCCCGATAGGGAACTCGACCGAAGGCCCAGTGGCTGTGACCATATGCGTCCCGCGCCACCCCATACGGCGCATCGTGGCCCCATAGGGAGCTCCACCGAAGGCCCCAGTGGCTGTGACCTGACGCGTCCGGCGCAACACAGTACGGCGTACTCCACCGAAGGCCCCAGTGGCTGTGACCACATGCGCCCCACGCCACCCAAGACGTCGCTTCGTGGACCCATAGGGAGCTCCACCGAAGGCCCCAGTGGCTGTGACCTCAAGCGTCACGCGCCACCCAGTATGGCGTTTCGTGGCCTCACTGGTAGCTCCACCGAAGGCCCCTGTGGCTGTGACCACATTTGCCCCGCGCCACACAGTACGGCGCACCGTGGCCCCATAGGAAGCTTCACCGAAGGCCCCAGTGGCTGTGACCACATGTCTCCCGCGCCACCTAGTGCTGCGTTCGTGGAGCCAAAGGGAGCTCCACAGAAGGCCCCAGTGGCTGTGACCACATGTGTCCCACGCAAGCCAATACGTTGCTTCGGGGCCCCATGGGGAGCTCCACCGAAGGCCCCAGTGGCTGTGACCACATGCGTCCCGCGCCACCCATCAGGACGTTTCGTGGCCTCACTGGTAGCTCCACCGAAGGCCCCTGTGGCTGTGACCACATTTGCCCCGCGCCACACAGTACGGCGCACCGTTGCCCCATAGGGAGCTCCACCGAAGGCCCCAGTGGCTGTGACCTCATGCGTCCCGCGTCACCCAGTGGCTGTGACCACATGCGCCCGCGCCACACAGCACGGCGTGTCGCGGGCCCATGGGGAGCTCCACCGAAGGCCCCAGTGGCTGTGATCACACGCGTCTCCCCTCGTATATTTTTCGGCACACCCCTCAAGCGCTTCGTGGCCCCATAAGGAGCTCCACCGAAGGCCCCGGTGGCGACGTTCGCATGCGCCCCGCCCGCCCATTTCGGCATACCCCTAACGCGTTTCGTGGCCCCATGGGGAGCTCCACCAAAGGCTCCAGTGGCAACGTTTGCATGCCGGCCCCGCTCCATTTCGGCACACCCCTCATACGTTTCGTGGCCACATACGGAGCGTCACCGAAAGCCGCGCCCGCATGCGTCCCCGCCCCATTTCGACACACCCTTTGCACGCTTCGTGCCCACAAAGGGATCCACCGAAGGCGATACCCACAATGGCGATACTCACAGCTGCATATGGTTGGGCCCTTCGCCCAGATAGCTTTGCCGACCGGCGCGGGCCCTCGCACACCCCCGCCCCATGGAGTAGATCTTGGCTGTTTTTTGGCGCTTGTTTCAAGCAGGCGCAGTCTCCCACATAGGACGCACTGTTGCAAACAGCCGCATTGAACAGATGTCCGGAGCCAGACCCCCCCTCCTTCCGTCCAATTTCGAAACTCTGAAAAAGAAAACGTTCACATGTCTGCGCGTCTTCGATGTTCTCTCCAGGCCCCTCCCAGGGCGCGTTCATGACAAGGTTCGAAGGTTGATGCATCAGTGGCGACGAGGTCAACGCGGATATCTTGTGGGCGCCAAAACATCCAACGTCTTGATAAAACAAGACGGAGGTTTTCTGTAGTGCTCGGCCACCAGGAGCCCTCGTCTGGCCTCGGGACCGGTAAATTATCTCCTCAGGATCAAAGGCTGGCCCCATAGTGGGTGTCTGGACTTGCGGAGGCCCGTATTGAAAACATCAAATGCGGATCGATGTTCGTGACGCCAATGGGAAGAATGTTGCTGTTCGTGACGCCGCTGGCAGGGAGGAGGATGGTCACAGATGCGGCTCGCGGACGGGCTGATCGCGAGGTTGCTTCCGTTGAGACCGCAGAGGGCCCCCGGCAAATAATTATGCGGACAACCCCAGCGTCGAGCGAAACGTCGACTTTGTCCATCCTGCGTGGGGTCATGAAGATATAAACTGCGAAGATGATGACCGTCCCTTTACGTAGGGTGGCACGCGCAGCTGGCCACAGCGTTGACCCTTCGAGTCCGAGCGCTTCTGGCGAAGCAGGGTAGGGCTGACGTACGTGATTCCGACGTGCGAGATGCAAATGATCGGCTGCAGTGTCCGTAGCGCTGCTGATGGTAAGGTTCCCTTTTTATCCATTGGGCCGTCGTCCCGCGCCCATGCAGACGCAGCAGATGGAGAGAGCCACTAATAAGAGACAGACGCAGACAATGTCTCATCATTTCTCCCTTAGGGGGGGGGGCTTTCGCCTACCTCCACGGGTCCACTGGCTGAGCAGCTGGAGTGGTTTGTGTGGGTGTCCCAGTGCTGTCTGCAGTAAGGCGGATGGTTCCCAGCCACGGGCCCTCTGAACTCGTGAGCAGGACTCCCTATTCAGCACAGAAGAACGCGATCAGATGCGACAGGACCCGCCACTGGCCGACTCGTGTCCAGACGCCCAATGCAATGCTACGCAAGTCTGCCAGCAGCGCCAGCGTGTGCGCGCCCTCCGCCTTTCAAAGGAGCTCTGGCAACGGGCACGCCGCAGTCGCTCGTGCATGCCCCTCCCCCCCCCAGAACCCCGACGCCACGATTTTACCCACGACGTCGACCCCCAGAGGGCCTCCAGACGCCGAAGATGGCGACAAGCCTCCCGCCGCGACGCCTCGCGACGCGAGGGGGCCTGGGCCCCCCTCGCCCCCCTCCGCCCGCACGAGCCACTTCGGCCCAGGAGGGCCGCGGCAGCACCCGCGGCCGCATGGCCGCCGGCGCACCGGCGCCCGCCCGGCGATCGGCGCTCCCGTCGCCGCTGGGGCCGCCAGCGCGAGCGAGGAGCCACGTCGGGCGAGGGCGCCGCACCTGCGCCCCCCGCGGCGGCGCCCGCGCCGCCCCCGGAGGCCGTCTGCGCGGCGGCGGCGCCGGGGCGGAGCCGCCGCGGCAGCCGCGGCTGCGGCGCCTCGGAGGCGATCGTTCTTTGAGATTCGGGCAGGCTTCTACGGCGAGGTCGGTTCGGGGAGGGTGCCCACATGTGCTTCCTGCCTGTGGGGTGCTCAATTGTGTGTTCCTCGGGGAGGCGGGCGCCCTCGAGGGTTCCTCGGTTTGGCCGGCGGAGGGGGTCATGTTGCTGAAGGATGGTCTTCTGTCCCAGGTCCGGCCGCTGTCGGACCGGCACGGGAATGCCCCCCTCCCTCCGCCGCCTTGCTGAGCAGGGCTGGGCTGGAAAGGCGTGCAGGTGGGTCCCGACCTGCTCTTGAAGTGCAGAGTTCCTTTCGGACCTCGCCACGCTCCTGCCCCAGCCCTTCTCCCCTCCATGCAAGCCATCAATCAGGAGTGGAACAGACACGCAGACACAAGGAATCGTCGATCCCCAGAAGGAAGTGTTGCGGGGGAAGACGAGAACCCAGGAAATATTGGAAAAGATGTGAGATCCTAGGATTTGTGTCTACTCATGTGTGTGTGTGTGTGTGTGCCCCTGGGCCCCTTTGTAGTAAGACTTGCCAGAATCGGAAGAACAACTGCCATCTCGGAGGCGCGGCCGGGGGCGGAATCGGAGCCGCCCCTGGAGGCAGAGCCGGGCCCAGCAGCGGGGCCTGAGGGAGAGATGGAGCCGCGCGGCCGCGGGCGGGAGAGGTCCGCCGGGGGGGGGGGGGCCTAACAAACCCAGCTACCCGACGATGCTCGGCCACGCGCGCACGGCGGTAGGCGAAAGGGGGAAGGCTTCAATCGAAGAAGAAAAAACGCCACAAACATAAATTGTTGGCGCTCTGCGCGGATTTCTTCGATCCGCGTTTGGCCCCCACCCCCCGCGGCGCCTCCGGCGCCGCCCCTGGCGCGCTCCGCGTGTCAGGGAGGGGGGTCCAGCGCAGATCCAAGAAATCCGCGCGGACCGTCGAAAGCTTTGTTCATGCCGTTTGCTCTTCTTCCTCTACTCAAGCAGCGCCGCCACGATGCGGTTGTTTCCATCCGAACGTTCTTCAGGAGGGAAAAAACACACAGAGACACAATGAATCGTCGACCCCCAGGAAAAGATGGGAAACTGTGGGAAGTGGGGGAGAGGACGAAAGCCCCGAAAGCATGTGGGGAAATCTGGGGGCTCCTGTTATTTCTGTCTGTTTACTTGTGTGTCCCAGGGCCCCATTCAGTCCTCCCCCCTTGGCGCCTCCGGGGCCCAGCGTCGGGCCTCGGGGCAAGCAGAGAGGCGAGAGAGCCCCGGGCGAGGAGCTGGCCCCGGAGAGGGGCGCGGGATCTCCGGGGCGGCGCGCGGGAAGGAAGGCACTGTCGGATGTCCGGGGCGCGCGCGGGCAGTCCTCAGGAGGAAAAAACACGCACAGACACAATTCATCGTCGATTCCCCCGACAAGATGGGAAAAAATAGCGGAAGTGGGGGGGGGGAAGACAAAAACTTTGAAAAGATGGGACATCTGAGGAATCCTGTTACTTGTGTCTATTTATTTGTGTGTCCCAGGGCCCCTTCAAGTTCTCCTGAACCGCAGAGGCTCTTCAGCGTTGCGCCCCCACCCCACCCCGCGCTCGGCTGGCAGTGCTCGTCCTCGGCTGCGTCTCAGAGGGCGCGGGCCTCAGCTCTAAATGTAGGGCCGGCGCCTTCTAAGAAGCAGCCTCCTTCTCAGAAGCCTCCCCCCCTCCCCCATACCCCCCTTGTGCGCGCCGCCACTGAGCTTTTCTCTGACCCCTGATACCCAATCCGGGGAGTTGTGCGCTCCGTCTTGTCCCCGCTGGCCCAGGGAGACTCTAACTCCCCAGAGCCCCAGGGTGGTTCCCAGAGGCGGGACGGCGACAACTGTATGCACACACGGCCACCGATCCTGGCCAGGTCCGTCCTGGGCTCTGGGTCGGTGTATGCGGGCGCCCTCCTGGTCTCAAGGGCAGTCGACCTCGGGCCCAGGACTGGCCAGGCTAGGATTCGGTGCAGGTCCCCCCAGACCCGCAACATTCCCAGACCCCCTCGCGTTGCGAAAAAGTCACGACGGGCGACTGTTCGCTATTTTCGGCCTCGGGGGGCCCTGACAGGGCCTCGGGACCGTCAACCTCGGGACCGTCCAAATACAATTCAGGATGAAAAACTGGTCCTGCAGAAGGGGTCCAGACTTCGGAGGGGCGATGTTATGAGAAAACACGACGTTCGAGGTCTGGCGTGAGCCCCCGAAGTCTCGACCCAATCCCTGGGGCCGGCTTTTCATCCTGAGTCGTTTTTGTTTGCTACGGTCCTGGGGCCCAGCATGGTGGGGAGGCCAGAAATGGGGGGGGGGGTGAACGCTGCACCGTTCGTGCACCTCAGGTGCCCTCAAGGGCCCCCTGCAATCCATAAGGGATACGACATGCGCACGTTTGTTCGCCCCCCCCCATTTATCGCCCCCCCCACTTCGTTAGACCCAATGAAGATAGCCAAGAACCTCCGTCGCGATTTCCTGTCCACGCCAGGGGTTCTGGGCTTGCGCACTCTGTGCAACATCGAGCGAGGATCGTCTGGGATGCTCGTTCGATGCTGCACCGCAGGCAAATTGAGCCCGAAGAGACCCTCTAGGGGGCGAGACGCGCATAGTCTCTGTTTCCGTTCGGTCGAGACTCGATCCGAAACCAGCGCCCAGGGCGGACATCGCCGACCTGGAGAGGCACATGCTGCAGGCCTCGACCGGCCCGGTTCCGCCCGCGCCCTCGTCCGGCGGCATGGTGTCCCGCACGCGCTCGCGCTCCTGGTGCGACGCGGAGGCGCGCATCCTGGCGTCTCCGGACCTGCGGCAGCAGCGGTTGCTGCGCGAGCCGGGCGGCTTCCGCCGCGACTTCCTCCACGCGCGGGCGGGGGAGCAAGGCTCGGCACGATCGGAACGGGCTCGGAAAGAATGGGCACGAGGACCGACAGCAGTTCCCGTCCATTTTGAACAGGACTCGCTGTCGGTGTCGCCGCGGATGCTGTCCATTTGAGAGGGAAGGCGGCCTGCCCAACAGCGGCCGCAGTTGCTTTTGGACAGCACTTGTTGTTTGGCAAGGTACCCATTTTTTCCGTACTCTTTTCGGCGTGCAGAAATGCGGCCACCGCCAGGGGACAACTCCGCTCCGCGCGGCGGGCTGCAGATTCTCAAAGCAGGGGCTCGCCCTCCCAGACCCCCTGGCGTCGTCGACGGGTCGCCGCGGAAGGTTTCTGCCATGCTCGGCCTCTGGGGGCCTTCGCTTGGCCTCGGGACCGTTCCACAACGGCTCGGGATGAACAGCTGCTCCTGGGGAAACGAATCCGGAAAAATAAAAAGATCAGGCAAACAAAAGACATGACGTCGGGGGTCTGGGCTCGCCGCACTCTCGCCACCAGCTGAAGGCCAGCAAGAGGTCGGCGGAAGGCAGGCTCTGGTGAAGCGGTGGCGGTGCTGCTAGCGGGAGTTTGGCAGGGGGAGGCGGAAGTAAATGTGAGACGTCGGCCGACTTAATGAAGTCGAGAGCCTGCAGAGTCGGCCATTTGGGCGCCGGCCGAAATTCCGGTGGATTTGACCACATCGCCGACGTCGGGAGTTTGTGCTTGCGCGCATGCCCAACGCTTCAGAGCCGTGCCCTGGGATGCCGAGGATTTCTCGGGGAGTGCTGGCTGCGTGAGCACGGCAGGTTCATGCGGCGATGGTGCGCTGGCGACGCCAGCGAAGGCGTCCAAGGTTGAACTCCGCATGATAAAGCGACGCGGAAGCACCGCGGGGCACGGTAGCGCCACGCGACTCGACGGAATTCAATTTGAAGTTTCGGGGCCGCGATCGGTTCAAGGTTGAACGCTCGCAGCGGTGTCGAAAACCCTTGGGCGCTTCGAAGCCGAGCGAATCTACAGTATCTGCCAGCCTCTCAGGTCGAGGAACAACACATGACATACACATAAGCCTTTGGAGGTCCGCGCGGGTTTCTTGGATCGGCGATGGGTCCCCCTGGCGGCGCCTCCGGCGCCGCCTCTGGCGCGCTCTGTGCGCCAGGGAGCCGGGGAGGAGAGTCCAGCGCCGATCCAAGAAATCCACGCCGTATTCCGAGAATGTACGTTTATGCAGTTGTTGTTGTTGTCGCTGCTGCTGCTGTTGTTGTTGTTGTTGTTGTTGTTGCTGCTGCTGCTGTTTTTGTTGTTGTTGTTGGTGTTGTTGTCGTTGTTGTTGGTGTTGTTGTTGTTGCTGCTGTTGCTGGTGCTGGTGCTGGTGCTGGTGCTGGTGCTGTTGCTGTTGCTGTTGATGTTGTTGCTGCTGCTGCTGTTGTGGTTTTCCTGTGTGAGGGGGGAAACGGTCCTGCGGCTCGGCGAGGACCCCCAGAGGCCGACAACGACAAGCAACAATCCGTCCTGATGCTTTCAAGACCCCAGCGCGTCTGGGTCCTCATCCTCCGTTCTCCGTGCCACCAGGGGCCCACAGGCCTGGACACCGGCAGCTGTGGGCGCGGATGTCTCCTGGCGGTGCCGAGGCCTGGAGATCCCCGAGAGGCCCGCCGCGTGGGGCACCCGGCTCCTGCGGCAGATCTCCGACCAGTACTGGCAGCTGGACGAAGAGCAGGTCGACGGGCGGGGCTAGGGCACCCCAGATAGCGGTGGGACGCTCCCAGAGCGTATCGGGGCCAACTGGCCTCACGGCCCTGTCCCCCATGCTTCTGGACCTTCCGCCCTCACCTCCCGCGCCTTTTTCGAAATGATCGATGTGGAGTTCCTTGAACGACGCAAGGTTTCCAAGAGGTTCGATGAAGTACTCCGCACCTTCTGCGGAAGTCGGACGGCATGGAAGATGGAGGTGGAGGGGAGGCCCCCTCAGGCGGTTTCAAAAGCACCCTGGCGCCGCCCCTGGGGTGTTGAGACCGCTGTACTCAGCGGGGGCCGCTTCAGGCCAGCTGGAACTGCTCCGGGGCGCGTTGAGAAGAGCCAGGGCCACCTGGGGGCGGACTGCAGCCCGAAGCTGTCCACACCCGGTGCACCTTCCAGGGCCGCCAGACTTCAGAGATCCCCGAGTTGTCCCTGTCCGATGTTGTCCCAGTCGTTACATCGTCTTAGGGCCTGGCGGCGCCCAGAATCAGCAAGACAATAATTAGGTTCGGAGCATGGGGTTGGGAGAAATGAGGATATCCTTACGCGCAGGCGGACGAAGGTCTCCTTCAATGCATCTAGATGCTATTGCTCATACCCTTCATACTCCCAACCCCTTCCTCCCAACACGATACATGTTCTCCTCACAGAAGGGGGTGGCGCAGGGGGGGTGGTCTTCTAAGAAGGCGGGGGGGGGTCCGAGAAGGCAGCGGGCCTGTTTAGAAGGGCCCAGCGGGCTTCTGAGAAGCATCCCTCAGAAGGCGGGCGGGCTTCCAAGAAGCCCAGCTGTATTCTTCGAAGCCCCGCCGCCTTCTCAGAGGCTCACTCCCCCCGCGCCGCCACAGGACGTCCTGTGTGCACCGAGGCGTCTTCGATCTTCGACCCGGGACAGGTACCGTACATCGTGTTGCGGGTATGGCAGCCGAAAAGTGATGCACCGTACCGCGTTGAAGCATGGCCTGAAGGGAGCCTGGAAGTGGTACGGTGCATCTGCGACCCATACCAGACTTTGAAGCACAGTCGGTCGCGTCCGATCTCGCCGGTCACGATCGACGAAAAATATGGTGTACAGTGATCCCGATGCGGCGACCCCAGCGCCAGCGTTCAAGGTTAAACGCCGCCAGTGGCCCAGAACCGGCCGACGTCGAGCAATCTGCACCATCGAAGAGCCGCGATCGTTCAAGGTTGAACGATCCACGCGGCGTCAAAAACCAGCGTCCGCGACCTCGCGACGCGAACCAGTCGTGGTGGGCGCTGCCAGCAGGTCGTGTCCCGGGAGGCCTACCTCTTCGGACTCGACCAGTGGGGCGACGACCTCTGGCGAGACTGCGCGGAGGGCGGGGCCACGCAGCCCTGCCCGCACACGCTGAGCAAGTGCGGCATCGCTTTCGTGATCTTCAAGGCCCGGCCCCCCTCAGGGCGCGCGGGGGGCGAGGGGGAGGGGCGAGGAGGCGCAGGGGCGAGGAGCAGGGACGAGGAGGAGGAGGAAAAGGAGGAGGAGGAGGAGGAGGAGGAGGAGGAGAAGGAGGGACGGCGATGATGATGATGAGGGAGGAGGAGGAGGAGGGAGGAGGGAGGAGGAAGGAGGAGGAGGAGGGAGGACACGAGGAGGAGGATCCGGGAGAGGCCTCGAGGCACGGGGCCGGCGCCTGCCGGTGCGCCCGACGTTGTGCGCCCCCCCGACGGGCGGCCCGCGGGGCGGGAAGGGCGACCGCGCCTCGCGCGTCGGGACGGCTGGGCCGCGAGGGTGCCCCCTCTTCGGGGGCCCGGCTTCGGGGCCCGGCCGCGGGGCGCGGAGCCATCGCTCGGATCGGGCCGGGCGACAGGGGGGCGCCTTCCCGGACGGCGCCGATGGCCCCAGGTTTCCTCCTCCTCCTCCTCCTCCTCCTCCTCCTTCTCCCTCCTCCCTCCTCCCTCCTCCCTCCTCCCTCCTCCCTCGGGCCGGGCGACAGGGGGGGATTTGGAAAGGGGGGGTTACGAAGTTTGCTGCATGCAGCTGGTTTCGGCCTCACCGAGGGGCCCATTCCTCGATACATAGCCGCCTCCGGCGCCGGGAGGCGCCGGGGAAATCAGCTACGTGAGCTGATTCTCAAGCCCCCCCTTTGCTATCCCCCCCAGGTGCCCACGCCGCTACGCCTGCCCGGCGCAAGGCCGGAGGTGCAGGGGTGCTCCTGACACCTCTGTGGGCTGGCTCTGTCTTTCTTTCTCTCCCCATCTCTGCACTTGCCCCGTTTGAGCCGCCCTGGGCCTCCTCGGAGGCCATCGTGTCCGTCGCTGGATTCGCCTCGAGAACCTGGTCGGAGCGCACCCCCGGAGAAGTCCGGGGAGTAGCGGTATTGGTACCTTCTGGTTTCTCCAGGTTTCGGGGCCCCGTTCCGGGTCCTTGGGCCATCATGCAGATCGATCCGGCTCGAAAGATGCCGCAGAGGAGTGGGGCCCGAGGCTCCAGCCGTGACTATTGACCATGTGTTCGATGTTTGCTGCGACGGAGCCCATGGCGGCCTCTCAGGGCACACGGCCAGGGCACCCAGGAGAACGATCACCCTGAGATCATGGTGTTTCAAGGGTGCTGCAAGGGTGCGCTTTTTCGAAGGCCTGGAGGTCGGCACCCACATCGGAACAGCGGCTGCCTCCATCAAGGGAAGATGGCCCCGAGCTCGGTGGCGGTGGTAACACCCGGGCTTCTCAGGTGGCCGAGGGGTCGCAACAATTGCCAACGTCCGAGATCTTCTTCCCCAGGTGGAGGCACCCCCCCGTGTTGGTGCCGGTGCCAGTGTCGAGGCCCACCACTTCTTCAGGGCGACGGCGCGAAGACAGCCGCGCGTCGCGCATCGCTGGGCGCGATGCGCGGGGTGAAGCACCACGGGTGAGGAAAGGAACTTCTTCAAACACAGCGGGGCCCAGCGCCAGTGGCCAATGCAAGAGGCCCGCGCGGGCCTCCGAGAGTTTCTGCTTGTGCCGCTTTCTTTCTTTGTGGTAACCCAGTCGAGGCGAACTGCGGCTGCGCTGTGCTGTACCAGCCCAGGGCGTGGAGGAACGGCGGGCTCGTGCTCTCCGCCGCAGCGTTTCCGACGGTGGCGGTGGTGTCCATCCTGTGCGCGGCGAGGCTGCTGCACGCCCGCATGGTCGCCGGCGGGCGCTTGAACCTGGTCGGCGCCGAGGTCCAGGGGCCACGCTGAGGGGGGGGGGGCACGGGCTCAGGTTGAGGAGGTTGAGGTTTTCGGACGTCGTCTGCTGCTTTCGAACGGTATGGAATATGTCGTGGCCCAGGGTACAGTCGGCCCAGATCAGTAGGTCGACCCTGCCAGCTCAAGGGTATCCTTATGTCCTGTACCTCGCGACACGTGCCCTCTTACACTCCAATGGCGATGTGGCCTTCGCGAGGGTCTTGTGCCCTCTCGCGTGCCCCCGCCAATCAAGTCCGACTGCGGTTTCATCGGTTGCGCCTCGTGGAGGGTTCCAGGGGTGCCCGAGTCGTCCCCGACGGCCGCTGGAGGCCCGAGCTCTGGCCCCGAGGCAAGGGAGCGGAAGGTCAGTCTTAGCGTCAGGGGGGGATAGGCTCAGGCGTGGTGTCGCTCGGACGTGTGCACCTTTTCTCGGCGGGGATCCTTAAGGAGGTTCTGGATCATCCTGCGAAAAAAAGCACGCACGAAACCGAAAAAACACACAGGGACTGGGCGTCCGAGCGACGGGGAGTAGGGGAGGATGCATCGACCCCCAATCGCCCATTGATCGACTGGGTCTGATATGATAGCCCACACCGCCCAGGACCGCTCGGTCTCGCTCCCGGGGGCCTATCACCGATCTGTCGTCGATGCATCGCCAACTCTCCCTGAACAGGTCCCGCCCTAGCGTTGCCCCTCAGAGGAGGGCCGCAAGCTCAGTTACGGCGACCTCATGGAGCAGGCGCTCGGTCCCCGGGGCCGCACCGCGATCAACACCAGCATCGTGCTGCTGCAGAGCGGGACGTGCTGCTCCTACTTCATTGTCATCGGCTCGCTGATGCAGAGCGTGTGCTTCAGGACCGTGCCCCTGCAGCGGCTGATCGTGGCCCAATTGCTCATCATGCTTCCGCTCGCAACTGTGCGGAAGGTGGCCAAGCTCTGGCCCCTCAACCTGTTGGGGACCGTGCTGGTCATTGCGGGCACAATGATCGTCATGTGCGAGGAGGGGCAGCAGCTCGTCTCGGCTGGCCCGGCGAAGGGCATCGAAGCAGCGAACTTCGAGGACTTCTTCGTCTGCCTCGGCACCGCCTGCTTCATGTTCGAGGGCATCGGCCTCGTGCTGCCCGTGTACGAGAGCAGCCGGGAGCCCGCCACGTTCCCGCGCCTGTATTGCGCCGTGATGTGCGCCACCGCGATGATGGTGATCACGGTGGGCTGCCTCGGGTACCTGGCCTACGGCGACGGCGTCGACAGCCTGATCTTGTTGAACCTGCCCGCGGGCGGCCTGCAGGCGTTCGTCCGGCTCGCCTTCGTGGTGCAGGTGGTGTGCTCCTTCCCCCTGCAGCTGCTGCCCGCGGTGCCCACGAGACCCTCCGGCACAGCTCAAAACTGTGGAACTCGGGGCCCCCTAAACATCACGACACCCATACCTAACTGTGGAACTGTGGAACTCAGGGCCCCCCGAACTGTGGAACGTCCATCATCAGGGCCCCCCAATACTGTGGAACTCAGGGCCCCCTAACTCAGGGCACAGTTCAAAACTGACACCCATGCCTATACGTCCCAGGTGGAATTCTGGGGGGGGGATGCGTGTTGTCGGATGGGGGTCCCCGCTCGAAAGGGACACCCCCTCGGGGTCCGACAATTCGCACCTATATCTATAGCGCCTTCATCGCCTTGCACTTTCCCATCCCTTCTCCTTATAGGTTCGGGTGTGTGTGATTTGTTGATAATAAATCGGGACTCGGATATACCAGCGCATTGGCTCCAGGCCTCCTACATGGGGTCGGAGCGAATGGGGTCGAAGGATCGCCCCGAATCGCCGAAGCATCGACGATGCGGCTCGATGTGGTGCCAGAATTTCCCCGCGCCGATGGCGCCGACGTATCGCCGTTGTCGCCGATGCATCGCCGATGCGTTGGCGATGCGGTCCGATCCTTCGACTCCATCTAGTCGGACCCCATCTGGGAGGCCTCGAAGAAATCAAGGCGTTGGCGCGCCCAAGAAAACTGCAGCCGCGGGTCGAAGCACTCTTGTCTCCGTTCTCTGCGGGTGAACTTTTCAAAGTCCTGGTCAGCAGCGTCCTGGTTGAATGGGGGCCTTGAAGAACGAGGGCCGCTGTGGCTCCGTGAGGGGCTCGGGCCTCCCATGGGGCTCTTCCCTGGGTCCTCCCTCGGCCGCTCGTCGTGAACCCCGGCGCAGCATTGGCCAAGTGGCCAAAGGGTGGCCCAGCCCTTTGCCTTAGCCTCCTCGTTCGATACTCGTTTGGGGAACCTTCCTGGGGCCCACCTCACGGATCTGTTCGACACCGACTCGGCTGAAGTTCGATGAAAGTTCGATTCAGGTTCGACTCGGGTTCGAGTCGAGTCGACGGACGTTCGACGCAGCCCCGACGCACGAGTCGAGCGAGTGGCCCCAAGAAGGGCCCCAGCATGAGCATCTGATCCTCGTGGCGAGGCTCTGACTGCAGGACATTAAAACCAATCACTGCCCCCACCCCCCCGCGGAAGGGGGGGGGGGGAGGTCAGGTTGCGACAGTGCAAGAAAGCGACGGGCGGACGTTCACCAAGAGGGAGGGGTGGACTCGAGGCATCTGAAATTTTCCCTCCGCCCGCCAGATCGATACGCTTCCTGGCCACTCCGGACGCAGGAAACGATAAGGCACGGGTGGGTGAGTGGAAGAGACTGCCGCTGTTCTCGGGGCACCCTGTCACACAGACCCGCGAGGCCCCTCAACCTCCTCTGCAACCCTTGGTGGAGAGGGGAAGAGGGAGAGGGAGAAGGTGTGGGGGGGCGCAACGGGGACATCGCAGGTGCGCCTCGTGGAGGACCTCTTCTTCAGGCCGATGTCCAACCCGCCGCTGGCGCGCAAGTGCTGGAAGTCCTGCTTCCGGGCGGCCTACGTGGTCTTCCTGGCCATGGTGTCCGTCGGGGCCTCCACCTCGCTGGACAACTTCGTGAGCCTCATCGGCGCCGTGTGCGGCGTGCCGCTGGCCTTCGTCTTCCCCGCCATCTGCCACTTCCACATCGCGGCCCGGGGCGTGCCCGCCCAGCGGCGCCCCCGGCGGTGCGCACAAAGGGGCGGGGGGGGGGGGGGCGAGGGGGGGGGGGGGCGGCCGCCTCCCCTCCGAGGTGGGCCCCTGGACCTCCGACGGGCAGCCGAGACGGACGGCAAGGCTCAGCGCCTTCCGGAGGGCACCCGTTCCGCATCCCCCTGCCTCGCGGGTCCATCCTGGACCGCTCTCGAGGGCCCGCCCCGCTCGAGAAGCTTCGGCGTGGGCGCGTCTCCAGTGGCGCGTCCTGACTCGGGCTTCGAGGGGGCGGCAGCCGCGGCGACGGGAAGCTTCCCAGACTGCGGCAACGAGAAGGTTGCCAGAGTCCTTCCCTCCCCAAAAATCAACACATTGACCTCGAAGTTCGAAGTCGAGGGGTGCGGCCGTCTGAGAAGGGTATCAGTGGGACTTCTCTTGGCGCGGAGCGCAGAGGACAAGTCTAAACTGCACCTACAACACACGTACCCACACACACGCACACGCACACACACGCACACACACACACACACACACACGCGCACACACACGCACACACACACAAACACACGCACACGCACACGCACACGCACACAGACACACACACACAACACACACACGCACGCACGCAACACACACACACACACACACACACACACACACACACACACACACACACACACACACACACACACACACACGCACACACACCTTTGTGGAGCTGCTGTTCCCGTGGTGGGGGGCACACGGTGGTTGCCGTGTGCGGGAATGCCCCCTGGAGAAATGCCACCGCGCCCAAAAAGGGGCCCCTGCGGCCGCGTGGGGGGGGTGCGGGCGGGGGGCGCCTGGGGGGCCGTCCGTCGCTCGTGGGGTCTTCCGCTCTCCCTTGTCCCTGTCCTTCTCCTCCTTTCTTCCTCCTCTCCTTCCTCCTCCTTCTTGTCCTCTCCCCTCTCTGGCCTGGGGGGGATGGGTATGCTGAGCCCGAATGTGCGTCCGTGACGTGCGAGCAACACCCTTGCCCTCGCGGCGGGGGTCCGCTTCGGCGGGGCCTGGGCAGTTGCTCCCGCCCCACGTACCACATTCGGGCTTTGCGCACCCCGCCCCTCGGCCCCTCCCCCCTTCGGGCGGCGTACGGTCCCCCAACCCCCCCGTCGGCCCCAAACCCCCGTCGGCCCACCAGGGGAGGGGCATTGCCCCAAGAGGGCAGGCGCGGCCGTGTAGGCCCGACCTGTCCCGCGGCGTGGCCTCTGTTTGGCCCTACAACCGCTACAGGGCTGGCGCAGCCGTGTAGGCCCGACCAGACCTTGGCGCATGTGGCGCGCGCTTGTTAGCGCGGAGCGTGTAGCTCCGAGGCCTCGAGCCACTGCTCGTGCTTCTGTTGTTCAGCCCGTTGTCGGTTGGCATGTATCTTCAGGCTGCGTGGCCCTGGCGCGCGCGCGCACACACACACGCACACACGCACACACGCACACACGCACACACGCACACACGCACACACGCACACACGCACACACGCACACACGCACACACGCACACACGCGCACACACGCACACACGGCACACACACACACACACACACACACACACACACACACACACACACACACGCGACACACTAGAGTGTTGCGAGGTCCCCAAACACTGCTTGCACTGGGCGGTCTTTGCGTTCTTACTACGGTTCAAGGGGTCGGCGTCTTGTTTCATTATGGGCTTCGACGCTTGGCCGAATTGTGAGGGGGAGACGGGGGGGCGGTCTGGGTCTGGGCCGGCGCTTGGTCGATCTGCTTTGACGGGTCGCGCCAGCAGACCGAGGGGAAGGGGCCCTGACCAGTCGCCGAGAGCAGCCAAGATCTCGTCTGCGGAGCGGGCGGGGGGCGGGGGGAGGCCCGGGGCCCGCGCCGATCGGCGACACGATGCATCAAAAAACGGCGTCTCGGTCGGCTCGTCCCCTCCTCCTCCTCCTCCTCCTCCTCCTCCTCCTCCTCCTCCTCCTCCTCCTCCTCCTCCTCCTCCTCCTCCCGGGTTCTTCGAGCGAGGGCCGCCCCGTGCGGCGGGTCGCGCCTCGGGGCGTTCGCGCGCCAGGCGCCCGTGTGCCCCCCCCCCCCCCGGGCCTCCGCCGAGGCTCTGCGACGCCTGCCTCGCGGCCGGCGGGGTGGTGCTGGCCCTGGCCGTGTCCTGGGTCAACATCGCGGCGTGGGCGCGGCAGGTCGGCTCCTGAGGGCCCCCCGGGGGGGGGGGCTCCGGGGCCTCGCGGCTGGCGGGGAGGTGCTGGCACCACGGCCGCGCCCCGAAGAAGAGCAGACGGCCTCAACAGAGCTCTCGACGGTCCGCGCGGATTTCCTGGGTCTGCGCGGGGGCCCCCCTGACGGCGCCTCCGGCGCCACCCCTGGCGCGCTCCGCGCGGCAGGGAGGGGAGCCAGCGCCGATCTGAGAAGCGCCTGCGGATCGTCGGAAGCTTCTGTTTCGGCAGTTGTGTTATTCCTCTTGTATCCCGGGCGCGGGCGCGGCAGGTTGGGTCCTGACGGCCCTGGGGGCTCGATGGGGCGAGCACGGAGCATTCCACGACCGATGGTTGCAAAGGCCCTACGGCCGGTGCCGCCAACCTTGGAGGGGGATGACGACGACGACGACGACGACGACGACGACGACGACGACGACGACGACGACGACGACGACGACTGGAGGCTCGAGGAGCGAGCACGGAGGATTCGAGGACCGATGATTTCGAGTGTTCTTCTCTCCCTGTCAGGTGCTGCCTGAGGTGGCCCTGGCCCAACGGGGCCTACTTCGGTCTGGTCGATCCGATTCGATGCCAATCTCGCCAGCCCGATCCGATTTGATTCCGGGTCGATCCGATTCGATGCCAATCTCGCCAGCCCGATCCGATTTGATTCCGGCTTACCGACGGTCTGACGCGGCAGGCTTGATGCTTGCATGTAGGTGTTGTGCATCTTGGCGCAGCCGATCGGATTCGGTTTCGATTCCG
>CAUYUJ010009379.1:5000-34566 GCA_963575745.1 Prorocentrum cordatum | reverse complement strand
CGCGACGACGACGACGACGACGACGACGACGACGACGACGACGACGACGACGACGACGACGACGACGACGACGACGACGACGACGACGACCCCCCCTCCCGCGTGGGTGCTCGCTCCCCGCTGCGCGTGTCCTCCCCGCCTTGGGGGCGAGGGGGCGAGCGAGGCGGGGGGGAGGGGGGAGAAGATGGGCTGGGAAAAAAAAGGGGATGAACACTGGGTGCCTGGATGGCTGGTCGGGAGGGGGAAGGGGAGGGGGAGAGAGAAGGGGGAATACTACAGATCTGCTGCGTGAGGACACCAAGAGGTGGCGCTAGTGCGAGCCATCGGTCTTGAGACGCGCCCCACCGATGACCTCGACATTTCACAGACGATCGTACGCGAACGCATAGGAATTGAAATGGGCACGCCGTGCGCCGGGGCACCTACTTAGGCTATGAAGCGGTGCGGGCGCGAGAACACCAGATCGAAACAGAGCCGGCGTCGGGCGAGAGCGCGGGCTTGAAGAAGCGGCCACCGCCCAGTACTGCCATTGTTGTCCGCGTCAGGCCTCATAGAGCTGTAAGGCGTAACAGGGTTTGAACATAGCCGATCTCATGCATTTAGCTGTTGAGAATGTCTAGCTTCGTGGCCACGGCATTCATGCATACACAATGCATCTACAGACGTACCAGACCAGAGTCACGCTTCGTCGGCCATCCATCATCTAGAAGAGCCGAGGGGGCAATATATGCGGAGGAATACCAGGGGTATGAGCGTGCCCCCCCAATCCTGCTAGTGCTACCCCGCGCGTGCTGCCCCATCCTCGTCCTCTTTCCTTTTCTCCTTCTCCTCCTCCAGGAGGAGGCCCCAACATATGCATCAAATTGAGCTTTCGCTTTGGCCCCAATGGTGTGGCTTGAAACTGATACAACTTCGCACTCGACCCTCTTCCGTTTCCTCCTCCTCAACCGCGTCCCCACATCCCTTTCTTCTAAAAAACTAGATACATCCTGGGGCGCGGGCTGAGCGTTTCGCCAGAAACGTCCTCACAAGTTACGATCCTCACGCTTCGAGCTCGCGAACGTTATGCGGACGGAAGTGGTCGTTTTCAATTACCCCAGTGCGACCCTACCTAGAAGTTGGAGCCCCTAGGAACGCAGCATTAGTTGCTATGCTATGTTATGCTATGCTATGCTATGCCATGCGATGCTGCGCTATGCAGTGCTATGATATGCTATGCTATGATATGCTGCGCTATGCTATGCTATGCTAAGCTAAGCTATGATGTGTCATGGTGCGCTGTGTTATGATAAGCTATGGTATGCTATGTTATGCAATGCTATGTCATGCTAAGCTGCGCTACGCTATGCGATGCAATGCTATGATATGCTGCGCTATGCTATGCTATGCTGGGCTATGATATTGTATGCTGTGCTGCGCTATGCCACGCTACGCTCTGCTATGCTATGCTGTGCTCTGCTATGCTAAAAATCGGCGAAGCTAAGATGAAGGTAAACTAAGCTAAGATAGACCTGAGCTAAGATGAAGCTAAGCTAAGCTAAGATGAAAAAAGCTAAGAAGCTAAGCTAAGATGAAATAAGCTAAGCTAAGATGAGATAGGCAACGCTAAGCTAAGGGGGCGCAACTGGGGGAACCGCGGGGCGGATGCCGGGGGAACCGCCCGGGGCGTGTTCCACTGCCCGGCCCCTTTAAGCTAAGACAGTACGGTCGGACCTAGGACAGAAGAACATCCCTCAAGAACTTGAGACCCTCCGCCAGCCCAACCACACAGAACATCCAAGGGTACCCTCCCCAGGATGCACAAGAGCATCCAACAAACACGAAGAACACTAGGGTACCCTCCCCGAACCGACCTCGATCTTATACCTTGGTCCGGCTGTAAGAACCCTTGTAGGCAGAGCCTAGGTAAGGAAAAAAGGGCTTTGGCCTTAGCGCCGCGCACAAACGTGGAGACAGCTTGCAGCAATCGTGCGGATAGATAGCATACTGCTTCCAACGAGAAGTTCGCACCCTTGTGCCGCGCAAGCCCTTAGCAACACATTGCAACAACGAGTTACAAAGATGGAGGACATCTCCCTGTCAACGCGGTGCTCTCTCTCTTCCGGATTTCTCGAGCTGGCGCACCTGGAACTTCAACATATGTAGCAACTGCACAGATGAAGGGGCGCGGCTATTTTTCAAGATGCGGCTCCCGCGTGGCACTTCCGCGACATTCATGGTCGTAGGTGTCATCTTGTGCGACCGCTGCACGGGTGGTGGGCGGCCCTTTCTCGAAATGGGGAGCTCGCTTGACACCTCGTTGACCTGTATAGAAAAGGAAGAAGAGAAGGAGGAGGAGGGGTAGGAGGAGGAGGAGGAGGAGGTGGAGGAGAAGGAGGAGGGAAAAGGAGGAGGAGATTGATTGCGATTGCGCTGAATGCGGTGACCAAGAGCAAGCCTGGGCGCATGGGACATTCACCCTCGCACGGGGAAGCTCAGACCTGACTTTGGAGGGAGCCCCCGAGACAAACGGGAGAGCGCCTCCCGCCCTGGAGCAGTGGGGGCTCCACACTGGCCAGACAACTTCCGCGCTTGATCAACTCCAAACGCTCCACAAACTAAGCAGCACAACGCACCCTGGCAGGTGGCGAGGGTGTGGGAGGCATGGACAGAGACAAAGAGAGGGTGGTCGGGGGGAGGGCGCCGCGCCTGGATGTCCGCCACCACCATGGGGGGTGCCTCATCGCGGCGGTCCTGTTCACCCTGAGGGATCCACTCTCCCGCAACCTGCCCGAACTCGGACAATGGAATGCACATGCGAGGCCAGAACTGCGACAGGGCTCCTCTTCGAGAGAAGGAGCGGCTGCACCTCGTACACTTGAACAACGTGCGACGGAGAGAGACATCGTGGCCAGCAGCGATCAACCTCGCCCGCCGCGCCTCCAAACTAGTGATGCCAGCGCGCTTCCGAGCAGCAGCGAGGCCAACACGGCTGTCAGTGCCGCGTTCCCGCTCACATGCAGAAAACTTCTCGCTGAATCGCCACAAGACGGCGCAGGATCTTTTCCTGCAGCTCGTCTGCAGCTCGGACAGAGGCGACCTCATCTGGTCTTAACTGCCTCTCAGGGCCCCTTCATTGGCACAGAGGTCGGATGCACTATTCGGCAGCAACTCGACGCGAGAAATCTGCATGTCCTCTATTTGTGCCTGGGTCGGGTGGGATTCTGTCCAACGGAGATCAAGCTTGCCCGAACGCGTCCCAAGACGCTCCCAAATACGACCCCAGATATCGAGCATACTGCTCTTACTCCTCTTAACATGCTCTGGAGACTTCCGAAAACTCAGAACAACAGGGAGGTAGCCCGAGAACACCAGACTGTTCCCTTCAGTCATCGTCAGCAAGACGAGCAACGCATAGAGCTCTGACCGAGGAGAGCTCTGGCAAGTAGCAGGTAAAGTCCCAAAGACTCCGCCCGCAATGTCGGACTCGTTAGGATGTAGCATAACAGCGCTCCACCCGCACCTCCTTAGCCTCCAGTCCTTAGTCTCAGAGCCCCCCGATCCATCGATCCCCCACACCCCACCAACCACAGGGCGGGCGCCTTGGAGAGCTCCAAAGGCCCACTGAGCAGTCTGGGGCATCGGGAGACCCTTCACAACTTGATCGAGCGACATCAGACCGCGGCACCAGAGGGAAAGAAGGGAGGGACAAGCTATCTGTGGCCAAGACATCAAGATTATCTAGCGCACAGTTCGCCGCGCACTGCCAGAATCGGTGCGTCGGCGTCTCGGGCTCCAGCCCGCACCTGGGACACAAAGGGCTAGCTGCGTAGCCAGCCTCGAACAAACGGGATTCAGTCCAAAATCCCCCAACCAAGGTGTTCCGCAAGATCGCCTGGGATTCGTAATCCAGGTTCCGACCAAACTGTTTCAACATGGCCCGAGGGACGGAAAAATCAACTCCTTCTTGCACCCCCGCTCCCAAATAGTGTTCCGCGGTTTTGCCCCAAACCACATCAGCACAGGAGGAGGAGGAGGAGGAGGAGGAGGAGGAGGATGGGGGAGGTCGAGGAGGAGGAGGAGGAGAAGGATGGAGGAGGAGGAAGAGGAGGAGGAGGAGGAGGAGAAAGGAGGAGGAGAGAGGAGGATGAATGGAGGAGGAGGGGAAGAGGAGGAGGAGGAGGAATGCAATGCAATCCCTTTTCAAAACGGGGCCCTCGCGCGAATGGCAGGCCCACATGGCGGTGGTCTTTCAGTGGGGCGCTTCCTGCAGTGAGCGGGAAGGCCTGCAAGGACTTACGACAAAGAGAGAGGCACGGGAGGGTGCATCTCGGCATCGCTGATACACCCTGGGCTTACTCTGGTCCTCCTCCGTTCTCCTCCTCTTCCTCCTCGTCCTCCTCTTCCTCCTCCTCCTCCTCCTCCTCCGCCTTCTCCTCTCCTCCTCCTCCTCCTCCTCCTCCACCTCCTCCTCCTCCTCTCCCTCGTCCTCCCCCTCCGGAGACCTCCAGACCCGACCGAAGATCATCCAGAAACCACCGCAAGCATCTGAAAACCGAAGAGCCCGCCTAAAACGTCCTCCTCTTCCCCCCTCCCTCCTCCTGGTCCCCGTTTGTGACCCCTCCTGTGCGTGTTTATCCTCCTGTTCCTCCTCCGCCTCCTCCTTCCTCCTCCTCCTCCTCCTCCTCCTCCTCCTCCTCCTCCTCCTCCTCCTCCTCCTCCTCCTCCTTCCTCCTCCTCCCTCATCTCCTCCTCCTCGCCCCTCCTCCTCCTCCCCCCCTCCTCCTCCTCCTCCTCCTGCCTGCTGCTGCTGCTCCTCCTCCCCCCCCTGCTCTCCTCCTGGCCTTCCTCCCTCCTTCCTCCTCCTCCCCTCCTCCTCTCCCCTCCTCCTCCTCCTCCTCTCCTTAATTAAAACAGGGCTAGGATCGGGATAAATCGCTCCAGAGCGTTCCGGAGCGCTCTCAGAGCGTTCCGGAACGCGTTCCGGAACGCTCTGGAGCGGCCGCGGCGCCCAATACATCCTCCAAACCCGCCGATTCTCAGAGATTTCGAGTTATCCCGATCCGATTTTGTCCCGATCTTCGCGTCGTTTGACTCCTCCTCCTCCTCCAATTCTACCCCGAAGTCCTGCCAATACTCCTCCTTCACCGCCTCGTCCCCGAGGGACCGGCTCCGCCACTCGGTGCGGAACGCCTTGCGCCCCTCCTTCAAGGCCTTCCGGGGGGGGCGCGGTCGGCAGGCAGCGCCAGGTGCAGGGCGAGGGAGGGAATCCTCCTCCTCCTCCTCCTCCTCCTCCTCCTCCTCCTCCTCCTCCTCCTCCTCCTCCTCCTCCCCTCTCTCTCCCTCTCTCTCTCTCTCCCTCGGCCCCTCTGCACGTACACACATGTATGTTGGCCAGCGCGGGCCCGAAACAGCGCGTATCCACCAGTCGATGTGGTGCAACCTATGTTGCATAATCTATGCGGTGCACTTTATGTGATGCGACCGACGTGGTGCTACCTACGAAGTGCAACATATGCGATGCAATCCGATTTGCGCAACTTTCGTGGAACAATATGGGTGTCGCAATCCACGTGGTGCAATGGATGTGGTCCGAAATACGTTGTACAATCGATGTTGCGAAATTATTGTGGTGCAGCAAATGTTGCGCAATCTCTGTGGTGCGCAATACATCAGATACAACGCTTCGCAACGTACGGGGTACCATATATACAATACGGCTGTCGTGGTGCAACTACGTGGGCAATCTAAGTGGTGCAAAATATATTATGCAGTCTACAAGGTGCATCTCAGTCATCATCGCTACTGAATTGTCAAGTCCACTGTTCGGGCAATCGTGCCACCCACGCACCCGCAATGTGGTTTTCATAACCCATCCGGCGGCGATTGCGACAAGTGTTCGGCGCTGGCTGGCGCATCGCTGCGGCCGCGTTAGCGCATGCACGTGGTGCAATCTATGTAGGGCACCCCGCGTGGTGCGATCTATTTGGTGCAAATCATGTCTGTTCGCAATGAACTGTCAACTCCGCTGCTCGCACAACCATCCCACCCACCAACCCGCAACTTGGCTTGCAAAACCTATACGCTGACGATTGCGATGAATGTTCGGCGTTGGCTGGTGCATCTCTGCGGCCGCGCTGGCCCTGCGCAAGCTCGCGCGCACAGAGACCAACTAGTCTGGCGCGGCCGACGCGGCCAACTAGTTTGGCGCGACCGACGCGGCCGCGGTGGCGGTGACCGGTTGGCACTTTCCAGCACTTCAGTGTGAGCCGGCGACTTGGGCGGGCGCGGTATCATGGCAACGTCGACAACACTAGACACGATGATGGTACTAGCGATGCTGGTGACGATGGCGACAACGACAACGGCAAGGCCAATGACGAAGCCGCTGCTGATCACGCCGACGAAAATGACGGCGTCCTCGCGTCGGTGATGAAGGTTTTCGATGAAATTCGACATGCGCGCGCGGCCGACGCGCGAGATTGGCCCGAATGATGTTCTGCGACGCGGATCGTGACCCTCCAGCACGCGCGCAAAGGCGTTTGAATGACTTTGACATGCCGCGCGAGAGGCCCGCTTGGCCCAATGTAGCGAAAAGTTTGAAATCACCTGCTGCTTTCTTAAGAATTCGCAGGCGCGCAAGCGCAGGATTATTGAAAACTGATGTTGCAAAACAGTGCGTTTTGTATGTTCGTCGGGAGATTAGATTTTGAGACCCTTACGAATCCGAAGGTTGCTGAAGGATTGCCGCACGCGCGCGCGACGACGCGCGCGTGCGCAGTTCGCCCCATTGTTCGCGAAGTATTCTTGCGACAGCACGCGCGCAAGGGCGTTCGAGCGATTCCAACATGCGCACAAGAGAGGCACATGTAATATAATGTGGTAAGCATGTTGACCCATATATGGCTTTTTTTTCCTGAAGAAGATGGCCACGAACGCAGGCCTTTTGTTGAGCATTCATGTTGCGAGACCATGTGTTTTTATTTGTTCTCGGGACGCCCAACGTTCGAACTTACGGCACCTAGCGTTTTTGAGTAATTTCGGCATGCGGGCGCGACGACGCCCTCGTGTGCAATTCGCCCGTTTTTTTCCCGCAAGGGATTCTCAAGCACTGGTGAGTGTTGATAAACGAATGTGCGTGCACAGCTGTTTTGCTGAGGATGAGGGAAGGATACCAGCCCGCCTGGGATGGTAGGAACCTGTGTTTAGGATGGACGGTGGGGCACTATCGTAGAGATCTGCGAAAACGGGTCCCATCAATTCCGGGGGAAGGGAAGAAGATCCTTATCACGCTTGCAAACAAGAGAATTAACGAATGATCACGAATGAACTGTCAATTCCACTGCTCACGCAGTCATCCCGTCCACCCACCCGCAACGTGGTTTGCGAAACCCCTCTGGCGGCGAGCGCGATGACTGATTAGCGCTGGCTGGCGCATCGCTGCGGCGGCGCTGGCGCGCGCAAGCTCGCGTGCAAAACGGCCAGCTACTGTGGCGCGGCCGACGCGGCCGCGGTGGTGCTGACCGCTGGGGGCTCCCCAGCGCGACTCGCAGGCCGCGATGACGCGCAGGCACTTCAAAGCGAATCGATGACTTTGGCGGGCGCGGTATCATGGTGACGTCGACAACGGCAAACACGATGATGATAGTAGTGATGATGGTGACGATGATGACGATGACCGCAAGGCCAGTGACGGTGCCGATGCCGGTCACGCCGATGACGGTGCTGGTGCCCACGCGTCGGTGATGTAAGTTCTGGAAAGGATTTCGACATGCGCGCACGGCCCGGGCAACTGGCCCGCATGGTATTATTTGACAAGGGTCGTGCCCCCCCCCAGCAGGAGCGCAAACGCGTTTGAATGCTTCCAACATGCGCACGCGAAAAGCCCGCATGGCCTCATCTGATGAATGTTGTGCCCCCGAAAAGCTATGTTTCTGTTTTTTGCTAAGCCGCAAGCGCGCAAATGTTTTTTTTTTTTTTTTTTTTTTTTTTTTACAAAGCATCGTGCGAAACATTGCATTATATATTCGGACACCTCGATCTTGAAAGTCTTGCGGGAACTTCGGTTTTTGAAGGATATCTCAGCATACGCGTGCGACGACGCGCGCGTGCGAACATTTTAACATGCTGTGCCGCGAACGGTTGAACATGTACACTGTTTGATAAACGAATGCGCGCGCATACTACTATTTGATAGGAGTGAGGGGGCGACAACGGCCTGGCTAGGATGGTACGGGCTTACGTTTAAAAGGAACGGTGTGCCAACACCGCTTGGCAATTATTGCACTTCCCCCAAAGGGAGTTTATAAACCAGGGGTGGGTGGACGCTAGATCCGAAAGTTTTAAAGCAAGGATCAACTACGTTGTGTAGTTCATGCGTTGCAATCTACGTTGGGCAACATACGCGGCGACTGCGGAAACGCCAGACCACCAGCCAGGCCCAGATGATGGGCGGCGACGAAGCGGCGCCCTGCTTGGGGAATAATTGTACAAGCGCTGTTTCGGGAATAGATGTACATATGTATACGTGACACCCTATGTATATATATATATATATATATATATATGTATATATGTATATATATATACATGTATGTATATATATATATATACATATATATATATATATATATATCGGAGGTGAGGGGGTGAGATCGAAGTGGAACGGAGAGCCCCCCTACCGGGAAATCGGTTTCGGTTTTGTGTTCGTGCGTGCCGTGCGTGCGGACTAGGCGAAGCTGCGTGGGCGGGCGAGAACAAAGTCTCCTCTGGCTGAGGCGCGGCCGGACCAAGGGCTGGTGGCCCGCGGTGTCCCGCCGGTGTCCTGCCTCCGGCTGAGGCGCGGCCGGACCAAATGATTCCTTTCCGGGGGCCGGTGGCCCGCGGTGTCCCGCCAGTGTCCCGCCGGTGTCCCGTCGGTGTCCCGATGATGATGATGATGATGATGATGATGATGATGATGATGATGATGAAGATGATGATGATGTCGATGATGTTGATGATGATGGTGATGGTGGTGATGATGATGGTGTCTCGATGATGGTGATGATGATGATGATGTTGACGATGTTGATGATGATGATGATGATGGTGATGATGATGGCCATGGTGGCAATGATGATGGTGTCCCGATGATGATGATGATGTTGATGATGCTGATGTTGCTGCTGATGATGATGGTGTCCCGATGATGATGATGATGTTGATGATGTTGAAGATGTTGAAGATGATGAGATGATGAGATGGTGATGATGCTGATGCTGCTGCTGATGATGATGAAAATGATGATGCCGATGATGGTGTCCCGATGATGATGATGATGATGATGATGATGACGTTGATGATGTTGTTGATGATGACGGTAATGATGATGATGATGGTGTCCCGATGATGATGATGTTGATTATGATAATGACGACGATGGTGTCCCGATGATGATGATGTTGATGATGAGGATGGTGATCTGATGATGATGATTTTGATGATGGTGGCCCGATGATGATGATGACGCTGATGTTGATGATGATGGTATCCCGATGATGGTGATGATGATGGTAATGATGATGATGGTGGCGATGATCATGGTGCCCCAATGATGATGATGTTGATGATGTTGATGCTGATTATGATGATTATGTTGCCCCGATGATGATGATGATGATGATGATGATGATGATGATGGTGGTGTTGTTGCTCATTATGATGGTGATGAGATGATGATGGTGATGATGATGACGATGGTGGTTGCGTTCCGATGTTGATGACGAAAATGATGGTGTCCCGATGATGATGATGGTGTTGATGATGATGATGGTGACGATGATGGTGCCCCGATGATGATGATGATGGCTGTTGATGGTGATGATGATGATGTTGATGATGGTGGTTTTGAGGTGATGATGACGATGATGATGATGGTGTCCCGATGATGATGGTGTTGTTGATGGTGTTGATGACGATGATGCTGATGATGATGGCGTTGATTGTGAGATCGATTGTGATATCGATAGTGTCATCGATAGTGAGACCGAATGTGAGATCGATCGTGACATCGATAGTGTAACCGAATGTGAGATCGATTGTGAGATCGATAGTGAGATCGATAGTGAGATCGATTGTGAGATCGATTGTGAGACCGATCGAGTGAGACGTTGGTTCCTCCCCCCCGAACCTCCTTATCACCCGAAGGGTGGTCGTATAGATTTATGTATATGTATATGTATATATATACATATATATATATATATATATATATATGTGTGTGTAGATCCTCGCTGTACACCGAGGGACTGCATGGGGTGTTCTGAAGTACCTAAGAGCTCCCTGCGCTTAGTATTGTGAATGCTCCTTCACGGGCCCATATCCCCGCGTTCTGGGCGCAATGGTTTGTCGCGCGCCTCTGGGGGTTTGTCGAATGACTTTTCCTTGGGCCAGAGGGCCCGAAGACGGGCCAAGAGGGCCCCAAGACGCACAAGACAAAGGACGTCGAGGAGAGCATTGTCTCCAGCAGTACCTCGCCCCTCGCCAGTAGGGAATCCGACTCCTGATCATCCTTGTCCTTCCCTCTTCTTCTTGGCCGTTTCTCTCCTCCTTCTCCTCCTCCTTCTCCTCCTCCTCCACCTCCTGTGATTCTTCCGCCGTCCCCGTTTCGTCCCACATGTTCCTTCGCCCTCCCCAATGTTCGCCCTCCTCCCTCCTCCTCCTCCACCTCCTCCTCCTCCTCCTTCTCCTCCTCCTCTATTCCCTCCGCATCTCCCCCCTTTTCATTCTCATTGTGTCATCGTCCTCTCCTCGCCCTCCTACGCCGCCTCCGCCATCGGCGCCGAACTCTTCCTCATCCTCCTACTCCACGCAATCACCTTTCAGTCGGGCGTGTCCCCCTACAGGGGGATTGTCGACGAAACATTAAGCATACCCCAAACATGACCCCAAAAGGTCAGAAACTATTACAAAAATAGTCCCCATACTATGTTTTGACTATTTTTTTATGTTTGGGGTATCTTGTATTTTTCGTCGAAAATCCCCCTGTAGGGGGACCTTTCCCCTCCGCATCTCCCCCATTCTCATTATGTCATCGTCCTCTCCTCGCCCCCTCCTCCGCCGCCTCCACCATCGGCGCCGAACTCTTCCTCATCCTCCTACTCCTCGCAATCACGTTTAAGTCGGGCGTGTCCCCCTACAGGGGGATGTTCGACGAAAAATTAAACATACACCAAACATACCCCAAAAAGGCCAGAACATATTACAACAATAGTTCCCAGACTATGTTTGGACAATTTTTTCTATTTTTGTGATATCTTTTAATTTTCGTCGAAAACCCCCCTGTAGGGGGACCTTTTCCCTCCGCATCTCCCCCCATTCTCATTATGTCATCGTCCTCCCCTCGCCCTCCTCCGCTGCCTCCACCATCGGCGCCGAACTCTTCCTCATCCTCCCACTCCTCGCAATCACCTTTAAGTCTGGCGTGTCCCCCTACAGGGGGATTTTCGACGAAAAATTAATCATACACCAAAGATGCCCCAAAAAGGTCAGAACATATTACAACAATAGTCCCCAGACTATGTTTGGACTATTTTTTCTATGTTTGGGGTATCTTTTATTTTTCGTCGAAAGCCCCCCTGTAGGGGGACCTTTTCCCTCCGCATCCCCCCCATTCTCATTATGTCATCGTCCTCCCCTCGCCCTCCTCCGCCGCCTCCACCATCGGCGCCGAACTCTTCCTCATCCTCCTACTCCTCGCAATCACCTTTAAGTCGGGCGTGCCCGCCTACAGGGGGATTTTCGAAGAAAAAATAATCATACACCAAAAAATACCCCAAAAAGGTCAGGAAATATTACAACAATAGTCCCCAGACTATGTTTGGACTATTTTTTCTAGTTTTGGGGTACCTATACGACCACCCTTCGGGTGATAAGGAGGTGAGGGGGGGGGGAGGGACCAACGTCACACTCGATCGATCTCACTCTCGATATCACTATCGATCTCACTTTCGATCTCACATTCGGTCTCACTATCGATCTCACTATCGATCTCCCATTCGGTCTCACTATCGATTTCCCTATCGATCTCACATTCGGTCTCACTATCGATCTCATTATCGATCTCACGATCGATCTCACAATCGATCTCACATTCGGTCTCACTATCGATCTCATTATCGATATCACATTCGGTCTCACTATCGATCTCATTATCGATATCACAATCGATCTCACAATCGATCTCACATTCGGTCTCACTATCGATTTCACTATCGATATCACTATCGATCTCAATATCGATCTCACATTCGGTCTCACTATCGATCTCATTATCGATATCACAATCGATCTCACAATCGATCTCAATATCGATCTCACAATCGATCTCACAATAAATCTCACTTTCGGTCTCACTATCGATTTCACTATCGATATCACAATCGATCTCACAATCGATCTCACATTCGATCTCACTATCGATATCACATTCGGTCTCTCGATCGATATCGTCATCACCATCATCATCATTATCAGCACCATCATCATCATCATCATCATCATCATCATCATCATCATCATCATCATCATCATCATCATCATCAACATCATCATCATCGGGACACCGACGGGACACCGACGGGACACCGGCGGGACACCGGCGGGACACCGCGCGCCACCGGCCGCCCGGTGGAGAATCATTTGGTCCGGCCGCGCCTCAGCCACAGAGGACAACACCGGGACACCGGCGGGACACCGCGCGCCACCGGCCGCCCGGTGGAGAATCATTTGGTCCGGCCGCGCCTCAGCCACAGGAGACTTTCCTCTCGCCCGCCCACGCAGCTTCGCCTCGCCCGCACGCACGGCACGC
Organism: Prorocentrum cordatum; assembly: GCA_963575745.1. NCBI lineage: Eukaryota > Dinophyceae > Prorocentrales > Prorocentraceae > Prorocentrum > Prorocentrum cordatum. The sequence goes on along the minus strand of CAUYUJ010009379.1, from coordinate 21,737 downwards.
ACGAACACGAAACCGAAATCGATTTCCCGGAAGGGGGGCTCTCCGTTCCACTTCGATCTCACCCCCTCACCTCCGATCTTGTATTTTTCGTCGAAAACCCCCCTGTAGGGGGATTTTTTCCCTCCGCGTCTCCCCCCATTCTCATGATGTCATCGTCCTCCCCTCGCCCTCCTCCGCCGCCTCCACCATCGGCGCCGAACTCTTCCTCATCCTCCCACTCCTCGCAATCACCTTTAAGTCGGGCGTGTCCCCCTACAGGGGGATTTTCGACGAAAAATTAATCATACACCAAAAATACCCCAAAAAGGTCGGAAAATATTACAACAATAGTCCCCAGGCTATGTTTGGACTATTTTTTCTATTTTTGGGGTATCTTTTAATTTTCGTCGAAAGCCCCCCTGTAGGGGGACCTTTTCCCTCCGCATCTCCCCCCATTCTCATTATGTCATCGTCCTCCCCTCGCCCTCCTCCGCCGCCTCCACCATCGGCGCCGAACTCGTCCTCATCCTCCCACTCCTCGCAATCACCTTTAAGTCGGGCGTGTCCCCCTACAGGGGGATTTTCGACGACAAATTGAACATACACCAAAGATACCCCAAAAAGGTCCGAAAATATTACAACAATAGTCCCCAGACTATGTTTGGACTATTTTTTCCATGTTTGGGGTATTTTTAAAAAACAAAAAAATTTTCGTCGAAAACCCCCCTGTAGGGGGATTTTTTCCCTCCGCATCTCCCCCCGTTCTCATTATGTCATCGTCCTCCCCTCGCCCTCCTCCGCCGCCTCCACCATCGGCGCCTTCCTCATCCTCCCACTCCTCGCAATCACCCCCCTGCCCCATTTTCAGTGTCCACTTCCTCCTCCCTCCGTCCCCTTTCCTTCTCGGCACCTCGCCCCCTGTCGCGCCTCCAGACGTGTCCGTCCGCTGGACCGGGCGCTTCGCTGGAAACGTCCTCCCAAATCACGACTCCGACATCAAACATGTCAGACAACCATGTGCGCGAATGGGCGGAGGAGGAGGAAGGAGGAGGAGAAGGGAGAAGGGAGGAGGGAGAAGGGAGGAGGAGGAGGAGGAGGAGGAGGAGGAGGAGGAGGAGGAGGAGATTTCAGGGATTTCGGCCTCTTGCGGGTGCAAGTCTGGGGCCCGACCTCGGCGCTGTGCCCCTCCCCCAGGTATGCCCCCATTCTCAAGGGGCTCCCATGCAGGGTATGGGGCGGCCGTGCTCGGGCGCCACCCTCAGCTGGTCGTGCACGCGCCGTACTCCCGCGTCCACGCCAGCATCACCCGCCAGGGCCGTAGATCCACTCCTCGAGTGTCGGCTGTGCCCTGACGACTCTGGTCTTCGCTCCCACGTCGGAGTAGCTAGCTAGGTAGGAATTGGGTTCCAGCTTCGCCTTTCGCCCGAACCGCTTGGCCAGCCACTTCTCGTGGTGCGAAGCCGCTCTGCTCTGCTCCCTCGCGCTGCAGGTGACGGTCTCTGCACCGCTTTCTATGCTGTAGCTGATGTCGTTGGTATTATTTCTCGCCTTCGTATTCCGCTGCAGCTTCTCGCAAGCGCTGTTCCTCCCAGCGCTGTAGTTGACGATGTCGGGTTTTATCGTTTTGTCTCCGTCCGCCAGCCACACCTTGGCGATTTCAGCTCGGGATTTCCACATAGCTATGCTTGTGCCGCGCTGATTTCCGAATTGTAGCTGATCACGTGGGGGCTCCGCTACACCGCCCGCTTCTTCTCGCACCTGCCACCGCCCGTCTTTCTCGCGCGCACAGCCACTGCCGTCCCCGAGCTGCCACTGCCCGTCCTTCTCGCACGAACTGGTTGCATCCGCTGCCGGCTGCCACTGCCCGCCCTTCTCGCGAGCACCGCCACTGCCGTCCCAGAGCTGCCACTGCCCGTCCTTTTCGCACAAACTGGTTGCGTCCGCTGTAGGCTTCCACTGCCCGCCCTTCTCGCACGCACCGACAGCCTCTCGTAGCATCCTCTGCCCTGCCTTCTCGCACGAACTGGTTGCATCCGCTGTAGGCCGCCACTGCCAGCCCTTCTCGCACGCACCGACAGCCTCTCGTAGAAGCCACTGTCCGCCCTTCTCGCACGAACTGGTTGCATCCGCTGTAGGCTGCCACTGCCAGCCCTCCTCGCACGTACCGGCAGCCTCTCGTAGCCGCCACTGCCCGTCCTTCTCGCACGTACTGGTTGCATCTGCTGTAAACTGCCGCTGCCTTCCCTTCTCGCAAGCACCGACAGCCTCTCGTAGCAGCCATTGCTCGCCCTTCTCGCCCGAGCTGGTCACTCTTTCTTGACGCTGCCACTGTCCGTCCTTCTCTACTTTCGCCTCTCCCGTCTTCTCGCCATTCCTGTTTTCTGGTCCAGCCGTGGCGACGAGGGGGAACGAGGTAGAGTGTTTCAGGGTGTAGATAGCGCAGATGTTCCCGAGTTGTGGCTGATCACGTGTGTGCCCCGCTTCGCCGCCTTCTTCTCGCACCTGCCACTGCCCGTCGTTCACACGTGTACAGCCAGCGCCTTCCTGCAGCTGCCACTGCCCGTCTTTCTCACACGAGCTGGTTGTTTCCACTGCAGGCAGCCACTGCCCGTCCTTCTCGCACGAACTGGTCGCCCTCTCGTGACGCTGCCCCTGTCCAGCTGTGGCGACTAGCGGGCTCACGTCGGGCTCTATCCACTCTGGCGGCCTCCACTGCCCGTCCTCCGTATGTACCTCCCACGGCGACCCCCACCAGGGTGGAGTGAGGGTGTAGAGGTCCCAGACAGCTTGCCTGCAGGTGGCGAGTTTCAGCCTGCGGTCGGCGCGCCGCCGGCTGCGGCTGGGCTTGGGGGGCCTCCCTTCGTCGCTGCCGCCTCCGCGAAGCACGTCGCGAGGGGGAAAGACGCAGGGCCCACTCCACTGCTCGGCCTGCAGCATGCGGTGCAACCTCAGGCTCTTCGCGCCTTTGCCTGGCGCTGGGGGCTTTCCTCCATTGCGGGCCGCCGCGCGGCGCGCGGGCCGCGCCGAGGAGCCGCCTAGGAGGAGGAGGAGGAGGAGGGGGGGGAGGGGGAGGAGGAGGAGGGGAGGAGGAGGAGGAGGAGGAGGAGGAGGAGGAGGAGGAGGAGGAGTGGTTGGCGGGGGAGGAGAAAGAGGTCCAACAATCATGTGCGCGAATGGACGCCCGGTTCTCTTCGAAGCGGGGCTGGCGCCTTGGCGCCGCGCGCACTCGCCCGAAAAGCTTGCGCAGGAACTAACTCGGCGGAGGAATGTTAAGGTCTTTTTCAGAACGTGGCTCGCCGTAGCACCGCGCGCACTCCCAACATTGCCGCATTCCCTTGCAGCCCGCCCCGCCAAAAACAAGGGAGCTCCTATTCAAAACGGGGCCTCGATGCCTCTTGCAGTAAAATGGAAGGCTTGCAGGAAAATATAAACAATTGGCAGGGGGACTTGCAGAATCGTTTATGCATCTTAGGTTTGCTTCGGTCCTCCTCCTCCTCCTCTTCCCCCTCCTCCTCCTCCTCCTCCTCCTCCTCCTCCTCCACCTCCATTATTAGCATTTTCATTATGTCATTGTCCTCTCCTCGCTCTCCTCCGCCGCCTCCATCATCGGCGCCGAATTATTATTATTCCTCCTCCTCCTCCTCCGCCTCCTCTCCCTCTTCCCCCTCCTCCTCCTCCTCCACCTTTTCCTCCTCCTCCTCCTCTTTCCCCTTCTCCTCCCCGTCCTCCTCCTCCACCTCATCCTCCCCCTCCTCTCCTCCTCCTGTCGCACCCGAGGCCATTTTTGGGGGCGGGCCGGGCGTTTCGCCTGAGACTTCCTCACCATGTATGCCCCTGAAGTTTGAAAACTGGCACCAGCTTCACAAATGGAAGGCGGGTGGTTTTCGCAATGTGGCTGTCGCCTCAACGCCGCGTACATTCGTTTCAAATTTGTGCAAAGGTTCCACGGATTGAAGGCAACCCGGTTTCAAAACGCGGTTCTCGCCTAAGCGCCGCGCGCATGTTTTGTAAACATTTGCAATAACTCTACGGATTGAGGGCGACCCGTTTTCAACATGTGGCTCTCGCTTTAGCGCCGCGCACATTCGCTTTCAATATTTGCAATAGTTCCACACATTGGAGGCGGCTCTTTTTCAAAAATTGGCTCTCGCTTCAGCGCCGCGCACATTCGTTTCAAATACATAGTTGCAACAGTTCCACGGATTGAAGGCGGCTCTGTTTCAAATTTTGTTTTCGCCTTAGAGCCGCGCGCATTCGTTTTTCAAAGTTGCAAAAGTTTCACTGGTTCCCATGCTCAACGTACAACGAATGATACTTTGGACGGGTTCACGATTATGAGGGCGCAACAATTAATGTGATTCGCGGCGTTGAAATCCCAGGAATGGCGTTCTGGCACGACTCCAGATCGTCAAGACGCAACAATCAGGTTGATCCCTGGCGTCGGAATCCCGAGAACAATGTTTTGGCATGCTTCAGGGTTTTATTCAGTTCCAGCGAGGAAGTTCCCTCTGTGGAAATAAACCGTTGTAGGGGCCTATGAAGAGCGAGCTTGGAGGAAGGGTTCCTTCCAACATGATTAATGACTTTTGGGTTTACACTGGTCCTCCTCCTCCTCCTGCTCCTCCTCCTCCTCCTCCTTATCATCCACATCGTTTTCCTCCTCGGGCGCGGCGTCGCCAGCACCGCCGTCGTCGACGACGCACCCGCCAACGCGATCCGTCTCGACACCGCCGAGGAGGATGGAGGGGAGGGATGAAAAGGGGAGGGAAGAGGAGGCGGAGAGGCGGGGGGAGGAGGAGGAGGAGGAGGAGGAGGAGGAGGAGGAGGAGGAGGAGGAGGAGGAAGAGGAGGAGGAGGAGGAGGAGGAGGAGGAGGAGGAGGAGGAGGAGTATCAGGAGCAGGAATATGAGAAGGAAGAGGAGGAGGAGGGGCAGGAAGTGGAGGAGGAGGAGGAGAAGGAACGAGGAGGAGGAACGAGGAGGAGGACCGAGGAAGAGGAACGAGGAAGGGGAACGAGGAGGAGAAAGAGGAGGAAGGAGGGGACATCGGCATATCCGACCCCTGAACAATGTCAGATCAAGAGGACGCTACGTGCCCGCTGCCTCGTGGGGACGCAGCCCTCGGCGACACACGCTGATGCAATCGCATGGTGCCTTCGGAGGGGCTGCACGCAGCGGCCACCGGACGAATCTGCTGGCCCCCACGCTGGGCCCCATCATGGACCCACGCGCCGAACGCCGCAGCACCGAACGCGAGAGGCTTCGCGGGGCATCGACCCCCGCGCGAGGGGCGAGACCCCCCTTGAGGGTGGACGCTGAAACCCAGAGGTGGTCCGAACACGCCGTGCCCCCCCGGCCGCCTCCGGCGCGGAGCACGGGGCGGGCAGCCGCGCCGCGCGCATGGCCGCGGAGGTCGCAGCCCTGTGCGCCCGCCGTCGCAGGAGGCGGAGGGGCAGACCGAGACGCGGCCAGCACGGACGGAGCATGAAGCCTCGCCCCAGCGAGCAAGGAGGACACAGAAGGGCGGCACAGGCACAGCAGGAGCGGGAACGGCGGCGGACGAGGGCTCAGGAACTTGCTCCTTCCTCGCGGAGGCTGAGCTTGCGGCCGTCGCCTCCAGCGCGGACCTCATCCGGCGTCTCCGGGCCAGGGCCGGCCTCCTCTCTGGACCTCTGATCGGCTGGCTCCTCATTCGCAACTTCAGCCACTTGGTCGACAGCACGGTGTCCTGCGATCCACCATCCAAGCTATCCTCGCCGGACGACCTCTGGCGGTTCGATGCGAGGCAGAACTCTCAACGCCACTACCTGATTATGGGAACGGCTGCCCGTTCTCTCTCAGAACGGTGCCTATGGCTCTCCACAGGTCCGCCTGCTCGCCGCACAGCGCGGGATGCATGCGACCATGCCAACCTCGGGCGACCGCATCGTTGTCGGCAATGTAGTTGATCTGCCCCACGGGGCACTTGATCGCCAAGACCAAACACATGAGTTCACCCTGAACCAGCGCCTGCTTCCACCCCCGCCAAAGGCCCCAGGACCCCGGGCCCTAAAACGAAGGGCCCCCGAGACACGGCAACCCCACTGGCAAAACCGACCCGCCTGAACCCGGGACCCGAAGCGGCTTCGACTTCAGCAGCGCTTCCGGAGATGACGAGCGGGTCGGATTCAGAGCCCCCGCCCAGAGCGCCTGCCTCCAGACTGGTGCGAAGAAGTTTAGAACGATAGAACCATGCCCATCCGTCGGGGGGTCGCCAACCCGCGCCCGCCCTGCCGGCGGGGGCCCGCGAGGTCATGAACGCCATCCGGGGCCCCCATAGAAAGCGGCAGCTGGCGCCGTCTCGTCACCTTGAACGAACATCTGCCCTGGGCGTCAGGCCGACCACCTCGCCTGGGCTGAGCGGGGGCGCGATCCTGACTCCAGATCCGCCCTACTTTGGCATTTTCTCCAACTCAAAAGGGCGTCGGAAATCCACCTGTGAGAAGCCGAAAGAGCAGGGCGGAGATGTCTGCGCCCAACATAAAGAGGGGCGGAACTCCACAGAAGTGGGGCGGAAACGGCAACAGAAGAGCAGGGCGGACATTGGCGTCGGCGGGGCCTGAAAAGCAAGGCGGAAATTCCAAGCCCTGCTTATGAATTTCCCCGAAATAGGCCGGATCCGGGGTCAGGGAAGTCTGGACCTTTTCCCCGGGACCGGTTTTTCATCCCGAGTCGTTTTTTGATGGTCCCGAGGCCCGGTGAGGACCTCCAGAGGGCGAAAATAGCGAAAAACCTTCCGTCGCGATTTTTTCACGACGCGAGGGGGTCAGGGCTGAATCGCTTTTTGACGCCCAGCGAGGGCCCCCCGAGGCCGAAAACTGCCCAAATCCTGCCGCTCCAACTTTTGTTGGGGCGTACGGGTCTCAGGATGGATTGGGCGCCCGAGTTATCTGGGGTAACTCGGGTCCAGGGTAACTCGGGTTTGGGTTCCCGAAAAACGAACCCGAGTTAGCCCTGACCCGAGTTACCCCTGATGATTCGGGGCTCTGAATGGATGTCCCTGATTGCACCCGCCCGCCCGTCGCCGGTGGAAGGGCGTCTCGACCTTCGTCAGGGCGCGGCGCCGCGGGCGGCAGCCCGAGGCGCCGAGGCCGACCGCGCAGCTCCCGCCCCGAACCCGCGACCCCCCGACGGCTGCGCCCCGACCCCCGAGGGCGTGATTTTTTCACTGCGTCGACCCCCCCAGACCTCCTCGCGCTGTGAAAAATCCCGACGGGAGGTTTTTCTCTATTTTCGGCCTCCGGGGGCCCTTCCCTGGCCTCGGGGCCGTCAAAAAACGACTCGGGACGAAAAACCGGCCCCGGGGAAGGGGTCCAAACCTCTGGGGGTCGACGTTGTAAAAAAATCACGACGCCGGGGGTCTGGGCCCAGAGGTCTGGACCCTCTCGCCGGGACCGGTGTGGCATCCCGAGTCGTTCTTTGACGGTCCCGGGGCCCAGCGAGGACCCCCCGGAGGGCGAAAATAATCCCAAAAACCTCCCGTCGTGATCTTTTCACGACGCGAGGGGGCCTGGGCGCAGAGAAGGACTGCGGCCATCCGGCGGCCTCCGTGCCCGCGCTCGAGCTGCTCGAGGACACGGCGCCGCGACGCGTTGTAACCACTCCATCATCCTGCACGCCTGGCCCACAAGCTGCTCGGAGGCATCTTTGAAGGGGCCCTGGGACACACAAATAAATACACACAAATAAAATGACTCCCCATCTTTTCTCATATTTTCGGGGTTTCTGTCTTCCCCCCCACGTCCTATATTTCCCCATTTTTCCTGGGAATCGACGATTGATTGTGTCTGTGTGTTTTCTCCCCTCCTGAATCTTGCCATGGGGCCCCCGCGACATCCCGAGCACAGCAGACCTCTGGCTGCTCCAATTTTCACCGGCGCGTGGGCCCCCGGAGTCTGGGCCGCTCCCCTACAGGGCCGGCTTCTCGCCCTGAGGCGTCTTTCGACGCCCCCCAGGAGGAGGAGGAGGAGGAGGAGGAGGAGGAGGAGGAGGAGGAGGAGGAGGAGGAGGAGGAGGGAGAAGGAGGAGGAGGAGAAGGAGGAGGAGGAGGAGGAGGAGGAGGAGGAGGCCGACAAGTGTCAAGAACCGCCTGCTCCCATTTTTTTTGCACGGGGCGCCGGATCTCGGAGTGACAGGTCTTGGGCTTCGGAGGCATCGGCCAGCCATGTGCGTCGCACTTCCACGTGCGACAAGAGGCCCCCGAGGGCGACGCGGGGCCGCGCCGCTCGGGGGGCGCAACAGGGGCCCGCCTTGCCCGAACAAGGCGCGACATCGATGACGGGGCCCTGGGACATACAAATAAACAGACACAAGTAAACAGATGCCCCATCTTCTCCCCTATCTGCTGGGCTCCTGTCTTTCCCCCCCACTTCCCATACTTTCCCATAATTATTTTCTGGGGGATCGACGATTCATTGTGTCTGTGTGTTTCTTTCCCTCCTGACCCGCGGTCTGGACCCTTTCCCCGGGACCGGTTTTTCATCCCGAGTCGTTTTTGGACGGTCCCGAGGCCCGGGAAGGGCCCCCGGAGGCCGAAAATGGTGAAAAACCTCCCGTCGTGATGTCTTCCTGGTTCGAGGGGGGTCTGGGCTTGAAGAAGAGGAGGAGGAGGAACAGGAGGAGGAGGAGGAGGAGGAGGAGGAGGAGGAGGAGCAGGAGGAGGAGGAGGAGGAGAAGGAGCCGAAAGTAGCGAAAAACCTCGATCGAGCTTTTGTTTCGCAACGCGAGGGGATCTTGGTTACATACCCCTGAGATCCGTCGCGACTTTTTTCACAGCGCGAGGGGGTCTGGGTGAGACAAGAACCCCCCGAGGGCGGCGCGGGGCCGCGCCGCCCGGGGAGGCGCCGCGGGGGCCCGCCGCCCTGCTCGAACAGAGGCGCGGCGTCGAGGCCGCCGGCGGCCCCTCGACGCGCCGCGGAGGCCGACTCGACGCGAGGCCGCGCACTTCTGGGCAACCTCGCCCCGCGCCCTCGCTCCTCCTCCTCCTCCCCCCTCCTCCTCCTCCTCCTCTCCCTCCCTCCTCCTCTCTCCTCCTCCTCCTCCTCCTCCTCCTCCTCCTCCTCCTCCTCCTCCTCCTCCTCCTCCAGGCCTCGCACTTCTGGGCAACCTTGCCTTAAGTCGGGCCTGTCCCCCGACAGGGGGATTTTCGACGAAAAATAAAAAATACCCCAAAAATAATCAAACAAATAGTCCAAAAGTAGTCGGGGGACTATTGTTTGAGAATTTGTTGACCTTTTTGGGGTATTTGTGGGGTATTCAAAATTTTTCGTCGAAAATCTCCCTGCCCGAATGCACTGGGGGCCAGCCCACGAGAAACCTCCCGCGGGCAACCCGGCCCTGGAACCCCGCGGCGCTCGCTGAGTTCTGGCGCGGGCACGCCGCGCTCTCCATCGCAAGACCATCGACAAATTTCCTTGGCTTCGAGCCCAGAAAACCCGGGGCTCCCCGGAGGCGAGCAGGGCGCCGCTTGGCAGGGGCCCCCACTGCGAGGGCAACGTGGCCCAGCGACCCAGCCGCTGCTGCGAGGTGCTCCTATCGGGTCGGGCGAAAGGGGGGGATAGCAAAGGGGGGGTTTGAGAATCAGCTTACGTAGCTGCTTTTCCCGGCGCCTCCCGGCGCCGGGAGGCGGCCATGTATCGAGGAATGGGCTCCTCGGTGGGGCCGAAACCAGCTGCATGCAGCAGAGTTCGTAACCCCCCCTTTCCCAATCCCCCCCTTTCGTCCGGCCCGATCCTACCGACGACGCAGCGCCGGGATCGGCCCCCGGCGCGCGCGCGTGCCCGAAACTGCGATGGGGCATATGCCTCTCGCGCTCGCCGCCTGGCACTGCCGGCGAGATGCGTGGCGCCCGCCGCCCGCGTGGATCGCCGCGCCGGGAGTGACTGCTGCCAGCCCAGACCCCCGACGGCGTCGTCGACCCCCAGAAGTCTGGACCCCTTCCCCCGGACCAGTTTTTCATCCTGAGTCGTTTTTGGACGGCCCCGAGGCCCGGGAAGGGCCTTCGGAGGCCGAAAAAAGGGAAAAACCTCCCGCCGTGATCTTTTCACAGTGCGAGGGGGTCTGGGAACTGACCAGCTCGCTCGAGAACCGCCCGATGCCGCGGCGCTGCTTGTCCGCCCCGGTGGCGCTCCTGAAATCGGTGCGCTGCTGTCTGTCTCCCGTGGCCGCCCGCCCGCGCCTCGTCGCCCCGCCCCGCCCCCCCCCCGCGGCCCCCCCCCGCGCGCGGGGGCTGCGAAACTGGCGCAGGGCGGGCGCCTCGCCGCCGCGGCCGCCGGACAACTCCCCGCGCCAAGGGGCGACGCGAACTGAAACCATCACCCCCAACCTGCCACTTTGGACTCTTCGCCGCGAACGTGAGCGGCGACGTCCCGAGCGCGCCCGGCAGTCTTGCTCGAGCACAAGCAATGGACACCGCAGCTCGCAGCGTGAAGCCATCGGCCCAAACGCGCTCGCCCACCGACGTCTCCGGGTGGCCACCCTGCGACGTATAACTCACATGCACATCCTAGGTCACGCGGCGCCGCCCCGCAATGCCCGCGCAATCCCGCGGCAGGCTGAAGCGCCCCGGAGCGCGGCCGTGGCTGGCTCGAGATGCGCGGGGCCATGCGCAGCTGCAGCTCGAGCGCCATCACCGCCGGTGGATACAAACGTATAGCGCTGCAGAGACTAACCTGCCCCAGCGGAATCGCAGAAACTTCCAGCGGCCGAGGTGGCCTGCGCGCGGGGCATGCCGAGCTCGTCGCGCGCTCCGGGCTCGAGGGCTGCCGCGACGGCCCCCGCCAATTCAAAATTCCAAATCGCTGTCGCGCCCCGGGAAGCCCCCGCTGCAACAGACCAGCCTTTCGCCGGCTCGCCCCTCGCCAAAGACGCCAACCTACGCGTCGTAGCCGGCGGGCTGATCAAATGGCCACCCCCCGATTCCTTGGCCAGAAGCCCCCCCCCAAGACAACGGGGACTTGCCGGGGCCTCGCGGGGCGCTCCCCGCAGGGCCTGAAGAGAGGACAGAGCTCCCTCCAGAGCGCCATCGGGGAGCCCCCCGAAATCCACGGGGGTGAGCTTGTCCATGTCGAGACCGGCCCTAGGTTCCATCCGCCGCAAGGTCTGCCGCACCTCCCGGACTCCCAGATCAGACAATTCAACGCGAGCAGCGCCCGTGTGCCGAATCTCTGAGATCTGCTGACTGACCGCGGCTCCGCCCCACAATGCCTGGATCTTCGTGACCGCCTGGTCCACGACGTCAACGGGAAAAAAAAACACTGGCCCTGCACGAAGACTTCGCCAGGCGACACAGGCTTCTGCTCTGCGCTGCGACGCAAGGGCCCCGCCTCGGGCTCGATGACCCATCCCTGCAACTTCCATAGCGGCGCCCCCGCAGCCCCCCCCCCCCCCCGGCCCGCGCGGCAAACCCGCCCCCCCCCCCCAGACACAATGCACAACTGCCCAACCTCGGCAATCCCGAGGACCCCAATATGCCGAGGAGAACGGTCTCAGGCCCCCCAAGAAGCACTTCCATAACCAGCTCAATGGGCGAGTGTGCCGTTTCAACGACATCGTTTGCTAAATCGCTTGCTGACTAGGCGGCGCGACCAACTGGCCGTCGGCCTGTTCCCCGCTGGCGGCGCCGACTTAAACGGCGAAGAAGATCGCGGGCGCGCGCCCGCCGCGTGGCTACAGCATCATCTAAAGGGTTATATCGCAACCGATTGGCCGAATGCCCTCCTTGATGCACCAATCTCGCCCCTGCTGCTCCGGGTGGCTGAGCGTCGACCCCTGGCTGACTCTTGCCCTCGCAATGCGCCGCGATCGTTCTTCCGCGCGCTGCGCCCCCGCCGCGCAGAGAAACTGCCCGCCCGCCCCGAGGGCGCGCGGCCCGCCCGCCTGAAACGCCGGCGAGTCAGCGGCACCTTCCCAGACGTCGCCTAAATTCCGAGACACGAACCCAACGCGGACCTCGCGGCGCTGCCAATCGGCGGTGAACAAACCTCCCTTTAGTAAACCTCCCCTTAGTCAAAAAAAACGGCCTGGGACCGAAACCGACGGACCTGGACCCGTAGAAAAAAAAGAAGAAAAAAAAGCCGCGACGCCCTCTCGCGAACCGAAGACGGTCAATTCCTTATTCGACGCGTCAGGGTAGGAGGTCTATTGTCCTACTTTGGGGGAATTCGTAAGTAGGGCTTGGAATTTCCGCCTTACTTTTCAAGCCCCGCGGATGCCAATTTCCGCCCTACTTTTCCGTTGCTGTCTCCGCCCTACTGCATGTTGGGTGCAGGAATTTCCGCCCTACTTTTTCGGCTTCCTATAGGTGGATTTCTGACGCAATTGTAAGCTGACAAAAAAAAGTAGGGCGGATCTGGAGTCAGGGCTAGGTCTGGCTCGACGCGCTATCGCGCGCGAGCTGCGAGGCTGGGGGCCCAGGGCAACTTGGCCGGGGGGCCGGGGCCCCCGGCGGCGGCGAGCGGCTGCGCCGCCCCCCCGCCCCCCCCGCCCCCTATCACCCCCCCTTGCCGCGGCGAAAACTTCGCCGTGGCGAATCCCCGGGGGGGCTTCGCGAAGAGCCGAGATCCTCTGAAATCCCCCTGGGCGGCCTCGCGAAGAACTGCACGATCGGCGCGCGAGCTCCCCGGCCCGGCGACGCAAGCGCGCCCGACAGCGGCATGGCACGCCACGCCACAAGTGAGTTCTCATGACCGACTCCGAGAAAACTGGGGGGGAGGGGGGGAATATCGGCAACCCTGACATGGCCCAAGGAGCTGTCAAAGCGTTGACAAACGCTCCGAGGCGCGATGGCTCGCGGACGCCCCCCCGCAAGCCCTTCAGAACATAACGCATTAAAAGCACGATGGGCACATGATAACTCTGCATATGCGCCCACAGGGGAGGAACCAATCAAACGCGCCGCGCGAGGACGCGCAGACATCGGGAATCTCGATCGGCGAGCCAAACCGGCAAGCTTGCCTGCGCGGCAGAATGAGCAACGCCCCCCCGCCCTCGTCGTCGCGGGCGATCGCCTCAACGGACCCCCCCCGCCCTGACGGCCGCGCCGGGTTGAGACATGTTTGAGACACAACGTGCGAGCTTCCTTGGACACTTGTTCAACCGAAGGCCCCTCGACATGAGACGCGACGAAATCCCGGGCGCGGCACATGCCACTGCCGCCTAAACTTGGCCACCGCGTGGATGGCCTGGTCATGCTTGCGACAAGCGTCCTCGATCGCTCCCGCCGCACGACGCATGGCACCCTCTGCAGCCAAGCTCGCCTGCGTTGCTGGGCCACCCCCCCTCCGTCTGATTGGCTTGCCGTTGCAAGACCAAATTGACGTCAGGATCCGCGACCACCCGAAGAGCCACCTCGAGAATATGAGAAGGGCCTTCTGCGGCTGGGGTTGGAGCGCCTGCAGGCTGGTTCTGACCATTATTGTCCAACGGAAAAAAAGCAAGCGAACGGAGGCCACACACTCGCACTCGTTCCAACGCGTCTCTTGGACGTTGATCAACTTTCATAGATCGCGCTTCCCGCACTTAGTCCACAAGAACCTGCCCAGCGATGAACCTGCGGCACTTGAGCTGTCATTGAAGCCCGTCTTGCCTCCCACTGCGCACTCCAAACCAACACAGAACAATGTCACGGAATATGGGCACTGGCTGTGTGCCCCTCAAACACCACGTGGAAGTGAGGTCGACTCGGGATCCTTCAGCCAAAACAGTTACGGGCTGGAGGAGGGAGGAGGGTGGATATTAGATGATGAGGAGCACTGTAAAAACAAGACAAACCAAGGATGGTGCAATCAACCTTCTCTCGAATCTCCCTCTTCGCAGGCCCCTGCAAAAGTTCACTTCCACTGAAGGACGTGCCCCGTTGCAAGACGACCGTTTGAACATCCTGGCCCGTGCCAGAGCAAATTCCTGGGACTTCGGCACCACGAAACAGCCTTACGATTGCGTCTTGACGACCCGGAATCGCGCCCGAACACCATTCCTGGGACTTCAGCACCACGAACCACCGTAACGGATGCGCCCTGTCAACCCCGCATCGTTCCGAAACACCGGTAATGGGACGCTTGACATAATAATCCGTGAAACGGTTGCAAGTGTTTGCGACGACCGCGCGCGGCGCTAAAAAAAGAACCACAACTTGAAAAAGCGCCGCCCTCTATCCGTGAAGCCCTTGCACATGTGTAAGACGAGTGCGCGCGGCGCTAAGGCGAGCGCCATATGTTGAACAACAACGCCTTCAATCGGCGAAACTATTGCACTTTGTTCAGACGAATGTGCGCGGCGTTACTGCGAACGCCTCATTTTGAAAACCACTTACCCTAAATCAGTGAAGCTCCTGCGACTTCTTAGAACGGATGTGCACGGCGCTAAGGCAACCCCATTTCGAAAGCGGCGCGCCGCGCGCCCTCCATCCAAGAAGCTTTGCATATTCGAGGCTTAAATATCATATGTGGTGCAAAAATCTGAGGCACAACGCCTGGCCCGCCCAACCGACACGTCTCGGGGTGCAAAAGGGAAGAATTGTTCATAAGGAAAACGAATGGAGGAGGAGATGGGAGGAATAGAAAGAGGGGGGGGAGGAGGAGGAGGAGGAGGAGGATGAGGAGGAAGAGGAGGAGGACGACGAGGAGGAGGAGGAGGAGGAGGAGGCAGGAGGAAGAGGGAGGAGGGGGAGGAGGAGGGGGAGGGGGAGGAGGAGGAGGAGGAGGAGGAGGAGGAGGAAGAAGAAGAGGAGGAGGACGACGACGAGGAGGAGAAAGAGGAGGAGGAGGATGAGGAGGAAAAACAGTGTAAACCGAACAGCCATCAACGATGTTGGAATAATCCATCTCTTCAAGCTTCCTCTTCACAGGACCCAACAAGGGTTTATTGCCACTGAGGGAACTGCCTCGTTGGAAGAAAACCCTGCAGCATATCAAAACATTGTTCTCGGGATTCCAACGCCACGGATCAACCAGACCGTAACGTCTTGATGACACTGGATCGTGCCAGAAAACCATTCATTCCTGGAACTTCAACACAACGAATCAACGCAACTGTTGCACACTCATTATCCAGAATCCTTCCAAAACGCCATTTCTGGTGCGCTGATCATGGGATTTCTCCTTGAAAGTATTGCAACTGGGGGCGACAACCACATTTTGAAAAGGAACCGCCCTCCATCCGTGAAAGCCTTGCAAATGTTTGAAACATGAATGTGCGCGGCGCTGAGGCGAGAGCCAGATTTTGAAAAGGAGCCGCCTTCAATATGTAAAGCTATTGCAACTTTTATGACGCATGTGAGCGGCGCTAAGGCGAGAACAACATTTTGAAAACCACTCGCCCTCAATCCGTGAAACTCTTGCAACTTGTTAGAACGAATGTGCGCAGCGCCAATGCGAAAGCCACATTTTGAAAACGACCCGCCCTCCATCAGTGAGAATGTTGCAACTGTTAAAGCTTCAGGGCCATAAACGGTGGGGAAGTCTCAGGCGAAACGCCCGGCCCGCTCTAAAAACTCGCCTCGGGGTGCGACAGGGAGAAATGATGTGTAAGGAAAAGCAATGGGAGGGGGAGGAGGAGGAGGAGGAGGAGGAGGAGGAGGAGGAGGAGGAGGAGGAGGAGGAGGAGGAGGAGGAGGAGGAGGAGGAGGAGGGAGGCGGGAGGAGGAGGAGGAGGAGGAGGAGGAGGAGGAGGAGGAGGAGGAGAAAGAGAAGGAGGAGGAGGAGGGAGGAGGGAGGGGGAGGAGCGTGGAGGAGGGAAGAGGGAGGAGCGTGGAGGAGGGAGGAGGGAGGAGCGTGGAGGAGGGAGGAGGGAGGAGCGTGGAGGAACGTGGAGGGAGGGGAAGGCGCACTCGACACCGTCGACCGTCGACCGTCGCCGCCGCGCTGGGCCTCCAGCAGCACGTCGTCGCGCACGGGCAGAGGGCGGCCCCCGTGGCCCGGCAGGGGGTCTCCCTCGCGCACCCGCCGCAAGAGCTCCAGCGCGTTCTGCCGGGATGGAGCCAAGTCGGGTGCTCGACGACGACGACGACGAAATCGACAACAACAACAACAACAACAACAACAACAACAACAACAACAACAACAACAACAACAACAACAACAACAACAACAACAACAACAACAACAACAACAACAACCACAACCACAACAACAACAACAACGACAGCAACAACAACAACCACAACAACAACAGCAGCAGCAGCAGCAACAACAACAACAACAAACGACAAACGACAAACGACAAACGACAAACAACGACGACGACGACGACGAGTGCTCCCAGCGCGCCGCTGGCGGGGACCCCGCCCTGGACCGCAGGAGACTGCGCCTGTGTCGTCCCAGGGGGACGGCCCTGTGCGGCGCTAGGCGTGGCGCTGGGGCCCAGCATCTCTCGAACGTCGCATAACATAACATATCATGCCATGTCATATCATAACCTAGCATAGCATATCATTTCATGTCGTAGTACGTCATATCATGCCATGCCATGCCATAACAAATCATTGCAAACCATGCCATATCATCGCGTGTCCCATCATATCATAATACGCAATGTCATACCATACCATGTCATGGCATAGCATTCTGATATCATGACATGACACATCATGGTGTAGCATGTCCTAACACATACTAGCATTGCATAGTACACCACATCACATCTTGTCATGCCATGTCATGCCATATATTAAACCATACAATATCACAGCATACTCGAACCAGTGTTCGTCGACGGGGGGTCA
>CAUYUJ010009378.1:32500-34567 GCA_963575745.1 Prorocentrum cordatum | reverse complement strand
AACTTCGAATCCAGACAACACGATGAAAGCATGACCAAAGGCGCTCAACGTCTCATCGAGGGCGAACAGAACTCTTGACCTTGACAGCATGACGAAGACATGGACTCACATAGGCCCCCGTCTTCCCATTAGGGATCATGCATCTGGACGGCTTGGTCTGAGGCACCTGCAGAGAAGGCCCCCCCCATCCCTCATGTTTTTGGCCATTCTAACTTTGGGCCCCCTCCCACAGGGTTAGGGGTACGTTCGCTGCCTGTCAACATCGGTCCCTGGACCCAGGGTCCACCCCGCCGTGGCGGCGAGGAGACGCCAGGAGCCCGCACAGAGGACGCCACGCGTCGGGGAGGGCCGCCGAGGATCCGGCCGCGGCGGCGAGGAGACCGCCGGAGGCCCGAGAGGGACGCACAGCGGCAGAGCGGGCCGCCTCTGCCTCGGCCTGGCCCTCCCCAGTGGGGTCTGAGCACACTGGGTCGGAGGAGCGTGCCGCAGATCCGATGCATCGGCGACGCCGGCGGTGCATCGCCACCGTCCGCGTGGAGTGGAGAGAATCGGGGTCCAAAGTCAAGGGAGGAAGAAACACCCGGACCCGACAGTCGCCGTGTGCGGAACGGCCCTGAGCGTCTGCTGAACAGCCTTGCCCTGTTCGATTCCCTTCATTGGGCGCGCTCACTGAACGACTTCGCGTGTCGGGGTGAGCAGGAGGAGGAGGAGGAGGAGGAGGAGGAGGAGGAGGAGGAGGAGAGGGAGTGGATAGTGTGAGGGTGGGTTTTTGGACCTCTACAAATCGAGCCGCCTCGCGGATGCATCGGGAATGCGGCGCGACCCTCTGACCCCATCCCGGTCGGACCCCATCTGCGAGGCCCGCCGCTGTCTCGACCTGCGCTCCTCCGCCCCCCCCAGGGGTCCAGTACTGGCCCAAGGTGGAGGAGGAGGAGGAGGTTGAGGATGAGGGTGAGGACGAGGAGAAAGGGGAAAGTGGGGGGAAAAAGGAGGAGGAGGAGGAGGAGTGAGGAGGAGGAGGAGGAGCAGTAGGCAGGAGAAGGGACGGGGAGGAGAGGGAGGGAGGAAGGAGGATAGAAGGAAGGGGGGGAGAAAAGCGAGGCTAGAGAAGACAGCTGAGCTGTAGCTCTGAAAAGATGAAGAGAGCTGAAGCGAAGGAGGAAGGGAAGAGGATTATGCTAGGATTTCTGCTTGTGGCCTGACCTCCCCGAAAGATTGCGAAACACCGCACAACGGCGGCGGGGGGCGGGGGGGAAAGTGAAAAACGAGACGGCCACCTATCCCCCAGGCTTGTCCTGGGGCGACAGGCGGAGTCTCCTGGAGCGCACGCGGCCGAAACATCGACCACTGCGTGACTAACGGCGGCGGCGCGCTCCGCGCGCCGCCGCGGGTCCCCCGGCCTCGCCCCGGCGGGGGGGTGAACCGCCGTGGGAGCTGTGAACCCTGGGGGGAGGAGAGGAGACGAGAGGGGGAGACGACGAGGAGAAGGGAGAGAGGAGGAGGGGAGGAGGAGGACGGAGAGGAGGAGGAGGAGGAGGAGGATGAGGGAGGGGGGTGGGGGGAGGAGGGGGAAAAAGTTGAGGAGCAGGAGGGCGAGAGGGAGGGAGGGCCTGGGACTGCCGCAGGGAGGTCGGGAGACCGCCCTGGGGCGGATGGGCCACGCGCACAGTGGCACCTCGCCGTGCGCGATGTGGGGCAGGACGATTCCGGCACAGCTCCCTGAGAGCTATGCCCAGACCTCGTCGACTCGTGAAAAATCACGACGGAAGGTTTTTCGTTATTTTCGGCCCGTGGGGGCCCTCACTGGGCCTCAGGAGCGTCAAAGAACGACTCAGAGTGAAAAGCCGGTCCCAGGGAATGGGTCCAGACTTCTAGGGGTCGACATCATGAAAAAAATGACGTCGTGGGTCTGGGTAAGAGAGTTTCAAAGTAGAAACCAGCACCGCAGGGTGGCCCCCCGAGTTCACCCCGGTCTCCAGCAGGAGTCCCCGCAGGGACTCTTGCGAATTCGCAGCGTGTCGCGAAAGGCCTTTTCTCGACTACCGTTGCCCAATCCGTGTCCCGTCA
>CAUYUJ010009378.1:0-27500 GCA_963575745.1 Prorocentrum cordatum | reverse complement strand
CCGCGCGAAGAGGCAGCGCCTCCGGCGCCGCCCGTGGCTCGCTCTTCGCCAGGTAATCTCCAGCGCCGATCCAAGAAATATGCGGGACCTTCTGAAACTGCATGTTTGTGTGGTTGTCCCGAACCATTATGTGGTGTTGGGTCTTCGTTTTGAAGAGACAGCGCCCCGCGTCCTCTTCTCATCTCCTCTCCTGTCCTCCTCCCCCTCCTCCCTCCTCCCATTCCTACTTCTGCTCTCCGCATGCCGCCATCACAGTTGGCATCGCCATCACCAGCGCAATCGCCATCATCCACCTCATCATCATTATTATCATCATTAGCATCTTCATCATCATCACCACCATCATCATCAACAACATCAGCAGCAGCATCGGTGTCAGTAACATCATCATCATCATCAGCATCATCATCATCATCAGCAGCAGCAGCATCATCAACGTCAGTTTCATCATCATCAGCATCCTCATCATTATCATGATCATGATCAGCATCATCACCAGCATAATCATCACCACCACCGTCATCGCCACACGAAGGCCAGCACCGTGGACCTTCACCTCCCACTACTCTCTGCTCTCTCCTCCATCCCTGCCTCTGCTGTCCGCATGTCTCTGCTTCGGCACACTCCTCACGCTTTTCGTGGCCCCACAGGGAGTTCCACCGAAGGCCTCATTATCATCGCCATCGTCAGCATCTTACTCACCTCTGCTGTCCGCAGGTGCACCATTTCGGGAGCTCGACCGAAGGCCCCAGTGGCAGGGTCCGCATGCGCCCGACACACAATTTGGCACACCCCTCAGACGGTTCGTGGCCCCGTAGAGAGCTCCAAGGCCCCAGTGGCAGGGTCCGCATGCGCCCGACGCCCAATTTGGCACATTCCTCACACAGTTCGTGGCCCCATAGGGAGCTCGACCGAAGGCCCCAGTGGCAGGGTCCGTATTCGCCCGACGTTGATTTTGGCTCATCCCTCACACAGTGCGTGGCCCCAAAAGGAGCTCATCCGAAGGCCGAGAGGATGTCTCAGGCGGGAGCCCTAGATGCATGATAATGTTTCGCTTGTTTCCGTTCAATGGGTTTTGTCTTGGAGTGTTCTTGGGTAGCCCGGCTGGAGCCAGGAGGTATTGTTGCGGTCAGAACGAATGTCGCCTGAGGGGCCCGCGCGTCAAGACATTGGCCACATGCTGAGGTGGTTCGGCCCGTTTCGCATGAGACATTCTCACAAGTCTGCGTTCGCAGACGACCATATTTGACATGGTCTAGCCCGTTCCGCTTGAGACATCCTCGCAACTCTGGGCTCCCAGACGCTACGCGGGAGAGAGGTGGTCCGGCCCAGATCGCCGGAAAGAGTATCAAACATTTTTGGGTTCGGGGATGCCGTGACCTTAGGTTGCCTCGCCCGTTTCGCTTGAGACATCGTCGCTACGCTAGGCTTGAAGATGCCGCCCTCGAGATGGTCTTGTCAGTTTCGCCTGAGACGTCCCCGCAATTCTGGGCACAGAGATGCCGCGTGCGAGGGGGTCCAGCCACTTTCGCAGGAGACGCCCCCGCAATTCCGAGCAACCGTTGATGAGTGCGAAGCGAAGGAGGAGGGGGAGGAGCAGGAGTAACTAGCATGATGACTGAGGACGAGGGGGAGGATTGATAATTTTCGTTTTGCTGTCAGACAAGTGCTCTTGTTTTCACTGCTCTCGGGACACTTCTCGTCGCCAGGGCTGGACGCGGCTCGATCGTGCCTGGTGATTCGGGCCAGTGCTCTGCCGACGAAGCCCGTTGGCGCCCAGATTGTGGGGATGCCTCGACCGGTCTGTTTGTTTTACGGGGTGGAGGTGCGTTTCGGAGCCGTGTGGTCTTCGTTGGCCACCTTTGTTGCCTTTCGGGTTTTCTTGGGCCCCATCCAGGGCTTGTCTTGGCTGGCGGCGGGGGGGCAGTGCAACTGAGCCCAGGTGCTCAGGTCGCCCGGGACAGCTCCTTGCGATCCCGGCAAACCCAACGGCGGTGCCGGGGAGGTGCCGCGGAGGAGTTGCCCTCAAAAGAGCTGGGCGCGCCCCATGGCCCACAGAGAGCCATCTTCGGAACCTCCGACCGCGAGATGCCTTGACTGGAAGTGCTCTGGCTCGTTTCGCTTCAGACGCCCTCACAACTCTAGATTCCAAGATGTGGTTCCCGAGGTACTCAGGTCTGTTTTGCATGAGACATCCTCGGAACCCCAAGCTTCGAGACGCCCTGAATTGAGGTGCTCTGGTCCGTTTCGCTTGAGACGTCCTCACGACTCTGGATTCCAATTTGTGGTTCGCGAGGTACTCAGGCCCGTTTCGCTTGAGATATCCTCAGAATCCGTGGCTGCCTGAGACTTCCTCGCAACTCTGGGTTGAAGATGCGGTTCACGAGGTGCTCAGGCCCGTTTCGCTTGAGATATCTTCGTGACCCAGGGTTCCGCGATGCCCTGATTGAGATGTTCAGTCCCGTTTCACCTGAGACATCTTCATTACATTGTTCGCATGAGCCATCCTCGCAACCCCAGGCTTCGAGATGCCCTGAATTGAAGTGATCTGGCCCGTTTCGCTTGAGACGTCCTCATCACTCTGGGCTCCAAGATGTTGTTCGCGAGGTACTCAGGCACGTTTCGCCTGAGACATCCTCGGAATCCCTGGCTCTGACCGTTTGGCCTGACCGTCCTCGCAATTGTGGGTTGAAGATGCGGTTCGCGAGGTATTCCGGCCGTTTCGCCTGAGACGTCTTCGGAACCCCAGTTTCCGAGGTGTTTTGATTTGAGGTTCTCTGGCCCGCTTGGCTTGAGACATCCTCGCAAATCGCACCTCTGGGTTCAAGATGCTGCTCGCGAGCTGCTCTGGCCCGTTTCACCCGAGATATCCTCAAAATTATGGGTTTCGCCTGAGACATCCTCCGAACCTTGGGCTACTGCGAAATGTCCTGAATTGAGGTGTTCTGGCCCGTTTCGCTTGAGACGTTCTCACAACTCTGGGTTCCGATACGTGGTCCGCAGGGTGTTCAGGCGCGTTTCGCTTGAGACATCTTCGGAATCCCTGGCTCAGAGATCCCTGACGTAAGGTGACCAGGGTGTAAGTGCGCCACGCTTGAAGGCGACATTGACGGAGTTGTTGCTGGGGTTACCCCTGGTGTGGGGGGAAGTTGGGGACCAATAGAAAGTGACAGACCAACCGAGAAGTTGCCATATGAGCCCTCTAGCTAGTAGTCGCATCCTTCTCACACGCCATACACGTGCAACAGGGACGTGCTTCACATGCACCCATTGGGACACTTATGCCACCTTACACACGCACTTTCTGGGACGTGCTCCAGCACGCACCCTATGGGACACGTGTAGAGCTAGTCCTGCTGGCCCTGCCCTTATCCACGCCGCAGTCTTCTTGCTGGCCCCCCCATCCTTCGTCTCACCTGCCGCGCGAAACTCGCAGCTGCATCTGGTAAGATCCTTCGCCTGGCGAAATGATGATCTTATGCTGCGTGAGAGAATGAGCCAAGATCGAGGAGGGACGTCACTCTGTCTCGTTGCAGGCGCGTTCTTGCCCGTCTGAGACCCGTGGGCAGAGAGTGTCTTCTCTCGGCGTGATGCAACGATCAGGGCTGCCGCGTCAGGGAAGAGTGGCGGTGCGAGCAGCAAATGCGCGAAGTGTGGGAGAAGACGAGGAGGGGAAGACACGTCGATGATTGGTTGGAGGAATGCGGAGGAGAGCGCTACTGACGCTGGAGTCCGACTTGTACGATCTCGGGCGTGGAATTCAGCACCCCAGTGTCTGCCCTCACGAGCAGCCTCTCCCTTGCAGACGCGACGCATCATCAGGACGACGACGACTTCGGCGACGTCGGGGATTTCCTGATAGAGTCACGGGGCGACAAGGTTCGGGCGAGCGGGGGAACTATTGGGGAAGGCTTTATGACGGGAGGCCCGCCATGGAGACGTGATCGACGGGTTCCCGGGCCCCATTGGAGTTCGATACATGCGTCACAGTTGAATCAACATTGGCAAACTTGCCCAGCCGCCGACCTCGTCGAACAATCCAGTACCGAGCCAATCAAGCCATTTTGGCCGCATCGGGGCCTTCAAGGACTCGTGCTGTGAGCCAAGGGTTCTGGAGAACCCTCGGTGAAAGTGGACTCGTGGAAGTTCCACGGTGAAACCCTCGGGGAGGATCATATTATCCAATTGCCTGCGGCAAACCCCGCCACCTTGTCTTGTGCAACAGAGCAGTAGGAAAACTGGGTGTAGGCACAGTGCAATTCGTACGACTGGTCTGAACTAGGGCGGGTCGTGAACTCGATCTCGTCTTCGTCCGCGCCGTAGGGCGGAGGTTGAGTTCACGCCCCGCTGCAGTTCAGCGAGCGGTCTGAACTGAGGCGGGTCGGGATCTCGACCTCACCTTCATCCGCTTGGTAGGGAGGAAGAGGAGGAGGAGGAGGAGGAGGCGGAAGAGGAGGAAGAGGTGGACGACGACGAAGAGAAGGGGGAGGAGGAGGAGGAGGAGGAGGAGGAGGAGGAGGAGGAGGAGGAGGAGGAGGAAGTGGAGGAGGAGAAGGAGACGGAGGAGGAGGAGAGACCATGACAATTGACAATCCCGACAGTGTATGCATGGCCTATTGTAGGCTCGTGTTGGTCGATGCGTAGCCTGTCTATCAGCCCGCGATAGACCTACCCATGGCCTAACTAGAGGCCGAAGGTAGGTTCACGAATCGCCTATGCATGGGCCATGGCGGGCCTATCAGCAGGCTCTGCATAGCCTTATAGGTTCATGCACCGTAGGCCTTGCGACAGTCTGTGCGTACGGCTACTACAGGCTATGCGCAGCCTATCGATAGGTCTAGTGTTGGCCTATGGACAGCCTTTTACATGGCCAGCTAGCCTATGCAACCTGGGGACCACTATAGCCTACCCACAGGCCTACACTAG
Organism: Prorocentrum cordatum; assembly: GCA_963575745.1. NCBI lineage: Eukaryota > Dinophyceae > Prorocentrales > Prorocentraceae > Prorocentrum > Prorocentrum cordatum. The sequence goes on along the minus strand of CAUYUJ010009378.1, from coordinate 22,574 downwards.
ACCTACAGTCAAAAACCCTAATAGCGCGGTAAAGGACGCAAGACCCTTGGAAGCCGAAGTTGGGATTTTTGGGGCGGCGGACGACGAACACCTCAAGGACGCAAGAGCAATGAAGAGCAAGGACGCAACGGTAGCCTGAGCAAAGTCGCGCGTCCTTATTAGGGGTTTTGACTGTATGCGCAAGCTGTGCATGGGCCCCGCGGTAGTCTTGTGCACAGCCGTCGCATAGGACCCACAGCAGGCCCGTGCACAAACTGTGCACAGGTCTGTGGTGGGCCTCTGGTTGGCCTATAGGGAGGCTGGTGCCACGCCGTGGGCCTATTCACAGTCTGCGTGTAGACATGCCATGGGCCTGCTCATAGGCTGTGCACAAGACGAGGAGGAGGAGGAGGAGGAGGAGGAGGAGGAGGAGGAGTAGGAGGAGGAGAGGAAACGGAGTAGGAGGGAAAGAGAAGGAGGAGGAGGAAGAGGAGGAGGAGGAGGAGGAGAGGAGGAGGAGAGGAGGAGGAGGAGGAGGAGGAGGAGGGAAGAGGAGGAGGAATAGAAGAGGAGGAGGAGGAGGAGGAGGAGGAGGGGGAGGAGGAGGAGGAGGAGGAGGAGGAGGAGGAGGAGGAGGAGGAGGAGGAGGAGGAGGAGGTATGCCGTGGGCCGGCGCTCCGCGATTGGCTTATGCACAGCCTGCGCATGGACCTGCCATAGACCTGTGCATAGGCTACGCACGGGCCTGTGGTAGCTGCAGGTGGGCCTCTGGAGAGCCTCTTGGGGAATCTCGGAGGCCTCTTCGGGCCTCCTGGGCACCTCTTGGGGCCGTCCTGAGGCACCCTTGGGAGCCTCGGCGGCCATCTTCGGGCCATCTTGGAGGAGATCGATCAAAGGAGGGGCCGTACTAAATTCGCACTGCCCCTCCACCAGGCCCGTATGTGGCCAAGACATGTGTACAATCAGTGAGGTTGGCATTCCCGTGGGGGCCGAAAAAGACCCTATGATGCCCCGCGCCCAGACCTAGGGAGAGGGGGGAGGGGGCAGGGGAAACCCGTGGTAAGCCTATCGGTCTGCTTTTGCAGGGGGCGCTGCTGGCTCATGCGCCGTAGACATTGTTACGGCTTCTGCACAGGCCTACCGCAGGCCTCTGTTTTTGCTTCAAAACGTGAAGACAATGAGGAGAAGGTCTCTTAGGGGTTCTCTTGGGACCTTCTGGAAGCCTTCCTGGGGCCTCGTCACGGCCTCTTGGGGCCTCTTGGGATCCTCTTGGGGCTTCCTGGGCCCCTCTTGGGACCTCTTGGGCCGTATTGGGGACTTCTGGCTCTTTTGACGTCTCCGGAGGCCGTCTCGGGAGCCTCTTTGGCTCGTCTTCTGCCCTCTTGGGACGCTTTGGGTTCGTCTCGGGGCCCTCTTGAGAGGCTGTTGGGCGGTCGTGGGGTCCTCTTGGGGGGGCCTCTTGAGACGCCTTGGGCGGGCGGACACCATAACAGGTGAGAACATCAACATCCTTCTAACACTTGAGGATTACTTCTGGGTTTCGCTTCCTCGGATTCTCCTAGAGGGCCTCTTGGAGCCATCTTGGGCCGTTGTGGAAGCCTCTCGGGTCATCTTGAGGCCCCCAAAGCGGTGGCCAGTCTTTTCAGGGGCGCGTGCGATGAGGGGAGGTCGGCCCCAGAAAGCACAACAAAACATTTTTTCCAGGCGGCAGACGAGCTTTCTAACACGCCCACTCTGTGCAGGCACAGTGGCGGATCTCACACGCCTTTGCACGCCTGACAAGCGGGGGCCTGTGCCGAAACAAGAAACTATATATATATATATATATATATATAGCACCCCGCAGATGCGGATAAGAGTGAGGGCGCGGTGGGGACGTCTGCAGTCTGCGGGACTCTGGAGAAGCCCGCCGCAGGCGCCAAAGTTGCACAGAGTATACGGCGAGCCTGCCGCATGCGCCGATTTTTTCTTCAAACCAATGTGGATCGGTCGCGGGTGGGTCGCGCGTGGGTCGCGGGATGGGTCGCGGGTGGGTCGCAAGTGGGTCGCGGGTGGGTCGCGGGTTGGGAAATTATGATTTGGGGTCGTGCCAGGTCGTCTCGGTCATCAGGGCCTCGCGGGTGCATGTTCGGGAGGCCTCTCATCTTGGATGTCAGTTTGGGCCATGACGGCCCAGCCTGGAGCATTCCTGGACCGAATCAGAGGCCTGGGCTGTCAAATGTGTTCCCAGGCTTCTAGAACGAGACTTGCGACCAGCTTTGGCACACCTTGGTTGTCCCCGTGAGCCGGCGGTCTTCGGTGATTCCAATATCATAACCTGTCCAGGTCCTACATGTATCGGATGGGAGTAGCTGCGAACATGGACACAGTCAGTACTTCATTATTCGCGCGGTTGCGGATGTGTTCGCTTGTCGGATCTTTTTGCATATGAAGCGTTGCCCCGAGATCCCACGTGTTTTGATGATAGCAAGCCCAGCATGCTACACGTGTTCCATGCAGACATGGAGTGGGGACGGAAACACCCCCGAACCATCAGTGTGTCTGGGTGTGAGTTTGTGTGTGTGCGTGTGTGTGTGTGAGAGAGAGCGGGTGTGTGATGCAGCGTTATGGTAAAATTCTGGTGTCGGTCAATTACTCAGAGTCAGCGATACTTCTGAGGAAACGGCTTGTATGTTATTCAAGGTCAGCGATGTTTCTGAGGAACAGATTTTCATTTGGGACGGTGAGTTCGTTTTCCACCGCGCATGCGGAGAAGGCTGGAGCGCGTTTCCATTTTCAGCGGAACTCTGGGCGGACTTCACACCTCGCCAGTTAGCCCAAGTTTGATAATGTATCCAGTTGGCTAGAATTAAGTCGGGCGTGTCCCTCCACAGGGGGGATGTGCACAAATAGTAAAAAATGTCTGGGCACGATTCTTCGACTATGTTTGACAACTTTTGAGTATTACTTGTCAACATTGTATGGTTCGTCCAAAATCCGCCTGTAGGGGGGCATGCCCGACATAACCCAAGCCTGAAAATTGATTGAGCTGGCTAGAGCGTGACTCTCCAAAGCCGAGTGACGCAGCACACCTGTATACATCGGGTTAGGCATGTGTCATGCATTGCTTCCCTGAACTTTCATGGTCACGATCCTCGCGTTCATACAGAGCGGGGATCGAACGGGCAAGTTGACCGCTTGGAGGGAGGTGCGCGGCATGACCAAGAAGAAGGAGCGCATGATGCACAAACAGCTCATGAGGAGAGGGAAGGGATGTACTGGACTGAACACAGCAGTTCTATTCAACTGGTTGCTGCAAGTCCTGTCACCATGCCAGCTCAGCACACTGGGTGGTCAATGTTCGAGGGGGACGTATGAGGCTGTCACGTGTGACACCTTATGCCCCGACGTTGGGGAGAGCCGCAACATGGAAAACTGTCGTTCGCGGCGCGTCGGGATATCTTGTTTCGCGTGTTCGTCGTCGTTGTTGGCCTCCTCCCCTTCTCTTCTTGCCTCCTTCGCCTGTAGCCGCTCGAGGACCTCTTGGAGGCCCCTTTGGGGGGCCTCTTGGGAGCTACCTGGGCAGTTTTAGAGCGCTTTTGGGCAGCATGGCGCTTTCGGAGTTCGTCTCGAGTGGAGGGTCATCTGCGAGGTTCCGTGGGCCGTCTTGGGGCTGTATTGGAAACCTAGCGGGCCACCGTGACGGCTCTTTGGGCAATCTTGGGGGCCGTGTTGGGGTCATTTTGGGGCATCTTGGGCTGTGTTGGGCTGACGGAGGCCTTGACAGGCAAGAACGCGAAACTCGGTTGACACATTGAAGGGGTTCATTGATTTTGACCCAGTCGGGCCCGCCTGGAGGCATCTTGGCGGCTCTCTTGGGTCGTCGTGGAGGCATCTTGGGCCATCTTGATGGCCTTGAAACCGTGCCTTGTCAGTCGTGGACGTCATCTTGGGCATCTTGGACGCCTTTGAATGAGCCAGGCGAGCGTCGAGGTGCCCAGGAACCCTCGTTAGGGGAGGGGCTGTGTACGCATAACCTTGCGGAGAGAGGGGAGTTGATGTTCGAAGAGTGCATAAATGCTACCAGACAGCACTTGGCATTCTGCCATGTCTCAACATGCCAGGGGGCACGGCGGCGGATTTGGACAGCCGGGTTGAAACATGCGTTGATGGTAGGGAATCCGGGAGGCCGTGTCGCCACGAATGTCCACCTTGGAGTTTGGAATCTGGACCTTGCCACAGGGCAGTGGGCACCCACGTCTTTCCAACATCTCACCAGGGCGCTGTCCGATCAAGGACCCCACCGGGATTTGCAAGACCCGGAAAGAATCATACCAAGACCTTGTTTGGACCTTACCATTCTCCACTCGGCCCATCCCGCCACCGAGCCTGGGTCATGAATAAGAGGCCTCCTGGATGCCTCTCGGGGCCTCGTGGATACCTCTTGGGGCCTTCCTGGGGGCATCTTTGGGCTTGGGGGCTTCTTGGAGTTATCTTGGGGGCTTGCTGGTTGTCTCGGGGGCCGTCTTGGGGCGGAGGGCTTCAAATCGCAGTTCGAGCTCCCCCTCTTGGGGGCCTCGGGGGCAGGTCTTCTGAGCTTTTTGGACAATCTTGGACGCTCGGAAGACCAACAAAAATCGAGTACGCGGAAAACATACATGGACCATTAGTTATTGCAACTAGTTTATTTTCGTGGTCCAGTCCCAAGGCCTTCCAAGACGGACAAGAGGCCGCAAGAGAGCCCGCGGACGTTCCATTGACGCCATTACCGAGCCTGTCTGAGATTTGTTTGGCAGGCAATTGGAGGATGCTGGTGACGGTTGGGGCGGTTTGGATTCTTGGCCGGCCAGCGCGAGAAACGCCATGAGTTCCAGGAATTCTAGGAAATAGCCGGTTTGGGCTTTTCAGAAACCTACAAACATTTTTACACGCAGAGGTAGGAGCGTTGGGGCAGTCCATCACATGCCGCAGGCACGGTGGCAGACATGGACACCACCAGCACCCGATAATCTGGATCGTGACGGAAGTTGGCAACCAATTGTCGAATGCTTCTACAAGGACGCCAACTGATTTCTGTCAGGGCCTCACCAGGACCTAGCCAGGACCCTGCAATGACCTTGACCGAATGAGACCCCGCCATGACCCTGCCAGGACCTTGCATTGCAACGGATCCGCTCGTACCCCATTACCGGGACAATGGAGCTTTCCACGGAACTACAAGGACCCCAGTGGGACCTTCCCAGGACGCCATTGGGACCAGGGCCATACCACGGTCGTATTGGTATTAGGACTTACCGGGATGCCGCCAGGACCTTGGCATGACGCTGCAAGGGCATTACCAATACCCAAGCAGGACCCTATCAGATCTCGGCCTCGACCTTGCCGGGCGGCCTGGAGTTATGATCACATCACTTTGCGCGAAACGGAACACATCGACGAGATTGGGTGTTTAGACCGTTCTTCCGTAGCGAGTACGTCTGCATTTGTTCGCATGCATATTCTACGCAAGTGAATGTGACAGCATACTTTGAGATCGTGCCAATGGAGCAGCACAATGAATTGATTCGACGGGACCAACATCAAGACCGTCGATCAATCAAGTGTGTATTGAGGCAGGCGGTCATCAAACCAGTGGCAGTTGCCCTCTTCCATAAACAATGATAGAAGACGTTATGACTGAGTTCGCATTGATCCGGTCTAGTTCAGCGAGGACAGTGTCGTCTTGGGCTGTGCATATACGCATTCCTCACATGAGTTCTTGAGATGGTGAGCGGCCTTTCCACCCGCCAAGCGTTCCGAACACATGCGACCAGCTAAACGCACTTGCCACGCAAACCGCCAGCTCCAAACACCGACGCCACCCCGATCCCCGCATCCGTGCCAGGCACCCTCTCAACGACGCCCCCTTCCGGCGTAAAACCAATAAAACCATTTGTGTTAGGTGTGTTTTCCCTGTTCTGGGGTGAGGGAGACTGGGGTATTGAACCGTCTGATCTCTGGACGTCTGAGCTCTGGCTCTCGCCGCTCCTCTTCCTTCCCTCTCCCTCTCCTCCTTGCACACTGCGTGCCGGCCCTCCCCGCCCTGCTCGCCTTCCTCCTGCTCTGCGGGGGCGCCTCCCTGGCGAGTGGAGGGGCAAAGCGCCGTCGGCGCACCACGTCCAGCCCCGGAACCTGCCCGTGTCGGTGGACTGCGTGCAGGCTCGGCAGACCGCCGCACTTCGGTGATTGTCCACGCTATAGAGTGCCGTAGTCGGCCGTACCGAGAGCGGCCTCTGCCCGTCGGTGTCTGCTGCCGCGGCACGAGGACGTCTCGACATCCCGGCACCACGACATCCGTGACACCGCGACGTTGGGATATTTCGCTTGCTTGTTGCCCACAGACAGGGAGTTTCGCAGGGGGGGGGGGGGCCATACACTCTGCTGGAAACCAGCTCATGGCCACAGTCATTCGCGCAGGCTCTCTTGACCGCATCTCTCACGAAACGCGGGGGGTGCTTGACGTGAGAGTTGCTTTACAGAGAGCGCCACACTCCCAACCTCCAATCGCAGTGATCATCCTGGTGAGTTATCTGCAGTTTGTCGTTATGTTCAATGTGCGGGAGGGGAGGAGGGCGAGCCAGAGGTGGGCTGTCAATGCACTCTGATGTTCTTCTCTTCGCATGTCTGCGAGGAAGCTTTACGACAGCTTTCCCCAATCAGAGGTTACCTTTGTAGGGGTCCTAGCGGATTCATATGGTTAGGTCAGGTTTGCCGCCGTTTTTCGCTGCACGCCCGGATGCCCCGGTGCCGGGGGGTGCCCGGGTGCTCGGGGGTGCCTGGGTGCCCGGGTGCCTGGGTGCTCGGGTGCCCAGGTGCCCGGGTGCCAGGTTGCCCGTGTGCCCGGGTGCCTGGCCGGGTGCCCAGGTGCCCGGGTGCCCAGGTGCCCGTTAGTTCTATATATATATATATATATAGCTTTATAGCCCTACAGCCTTGTAGCCCTATAACCCTAATAGCCCTATAGCTTTATAGCCTTATAGCCCTATAGCCCTACAGCCCCATAATCCTATAGCCCACTAGCCCTATAGCCCTATGGCCCTGTAGCCCTTTAGCCCTACAGCCCCATAGCCTTCTAGCCCTATAGCCTTCTAGCCCCATAGCCCTAAAGGCTTAAAAATAGTATGATTGGGCTTTTCTCCGGTATCATGACTTCGTCTGAGTTCGGTTGGATGGTTGATTTCGGTTGAACTTCTTTGGTCTTCACGGATGTCCTACGTTGCGTTGATCGTCTCTCAGTTGAAAGTCTCACCAAGCATCTCTATTTCAAAAAGGTTTGCGGAAGTTCGCCCACATGCGTCAAACGTCACACTCGCAAAAACAACAAACAGGATGGGCCCGGAGTGTCCTGGAGACTTCCGCTCCAGATTTCGAAGCGAATTTCGTGTGGTTTTCATTGGCCAGGAAACACAGATCCACGTGAAACTCAATTCTGTGTTCGCTCGCCGTTTCGGGGTTTTGCACGGACAGAAGTCCACGCAAGCATCCGCTGGAGCACGCCTGCAAGATCGGTGCAGTGACCCGTAGGCCGCTCGTGGCGTTCTCCACCACCGCCCCTCTCGATCTGGAAGCGTGCGGCAGCATCGGCGCCGCTGCGCCAGCTCTGCGCGACCCGCTCCCGGGATCACGTCGTGCACGCTCGGGCTGCGGACAGAGCGGCCCAGCGCGTCCTGGAACGGCCGCGCTGGCCCGGTTCGAAACAGCGAGAGGTCATAGTGATGGTACGTCCCAGTATCTCCAGGAAGCCCAGGATCCCCCAAATGCTCCCTTCGGGCTCAAGAAGCGAGGGCCGCGAGGCGTTCTGGAGACGCCTGCATGTTCCATGCGGGCTGCAGAGAACGAGGGCCGCTGGGTAACCAGGGTATCCCAGAGATCCTGGAACGTATCCTGAGCTAAAATACAGTCAGCGCGCCTAGGACGCGCGCCTTCATCGAGGGTGCCCTTGTGGCCTTGCCTCTGCAGCCCGTGCTTGCCATTATCACTGGCCGCCTCCCCGCCCCCAAAAATCCAACTTCGGCCTCCAGGGGTCTTGCGTCCTTACCACGCGTCCTTACTATACGTTTTGACTGTACAGTCGGGGCCCTGAAGAAGGAACCCTTTTCGTTGGGGAGGGCCTCCGTGTTCCTTAATTGTGTCGCAGCTTGCCTTGGATTTTCCTTAGGTTTTCGACACGAAATCAAAGTTCAACTTATGGAAAATAGGGGCCTCGTTCCTTATTTAGGGTTCCTTAAGTCAACGCCTCGACTGTATGACCATGGGATTGGGCGCGCCCTACCCACACGTCCTCTGCCCCCGAGCTGTCCTCTTCCAGAGGCGTCCTCTCTCGCGGCAGGCGCTCCGCTCGGACGTGTGCGTTTTCCCCTCGGCGAGGGCCATCGAGGAGCAGCCTGGATCATCTGGCGAAAAAAAAAAACACGCACGAAACCGACAAAAAACACAGGCAACGGACGTCCGAGCGGTGGCCAGCTCGCGGCAGGCGCTCCGCTCCTGGCTATCCGCTGCTGCCCGATCGGGGCTCCCCCCCCCCCTTCCGCGAGGCCCGCGCTTCCGGGCGGGCGGGCCCGCCGCTGCCCATTCGGGGGTCCGTAGAGGGTGGGCTATGCCAGGGTGGATCGGGGGTGGACAGACCTCCCACCCTTTCGGATGCAACTCCTGGGAGGTTAAATTCTGACTTTGCCCTGGTCCGAAATCCGGCTTAATCCGGCTTAATCCCGCTTAATCCGGCTTAATCCCGTTTAATCCCGCTTAATCCGGCTCAATCCTGCTTAGTCCGAGGCCCATTCCGGCGTAACAGCTCCCAAATGGGGCTTAATCCCATTTAATTTTTCCGATGGAAACCTCCCAGTAGTTGCTTCTTAACACCCTGACACGTCGATTGAGGAATTGGCCGTTTTCGGTTCGCGAGGGGGCGTCGCGGCCGTCGTGTTTGCGGGCCCAGGTCCGTCGGTTTCGGTCCCAGGCCGTTTTCACCAAGGGGAGGTCTGCTAAAGGGAGGTGTGTCCCCCGCTGAGTGGAGTCAGGGAGCATACCCAGCCGGATGCTCGCGTGTCCTGTTGTCGCTGGCCTGTTTGAGCGATGCGCTCTTGGCCCCGCCTCTGCCCAGACCCCCGCGCCGTGATTCTGTTTCACGGCGTCGACCCCCAGAGGTCTGGAGCCCTTCCCCGGGACCACTTTCTCATCCTGAGTCCTTGGCATCGCTCGGACGTGTGCATTTTTCCTTCGGCGAGGGCCATCGAGGAGCATCCTTGATCATTTGGCGAAAAAACCACGCACGGAACCGAACAAAACACAGGGAACGGACGTCCGAGCGATGGCGAGGAGTCGTCTTCTGACGGCCCCAGGGCGAGGCAGGGGCCCTCGGAGGCCGGAGCTATGGCGCACGAGCCCTCCCGTCGCGATGCCTGCCACGACGCGAGGAGGTCTGGGTCTGCCCCTGCAGTCAGCGCGCGTAGTAAGGACGCGCGCCTTTTCTATAGGGTGCCCTTGTGTCCTTGCCTCTGCGGCCCGTCCTTTGCCGTCTCCCCTGGCCGGCCTCTCAAGGCCGCCGCCCAACAAATCCCCACCTCGGCCTCCAAGGGTCTCGCGTCCTTACCACCCGTCCTCGCCACACGTTTTCACTGTACCCCACACTTTCCGACACAAAAAAGAGCCGTTGAGAAAAGGAGGGAAACCTTGGGATACACCCCAAGGGGGCAATTCGGACGCACCCCCATCGAGGACGGACGCCACCCCCCTCGTACCTCTCTTTGGTCGGGGTCCTGCCTCGGGAGCCCCACGCAGCCTGGGATGGGGAGCGGCATGCCCCCTGTTGTGCCTCACCCTCTACGCTCCCCCGACCCATAGCTGGCCGCTAGCCCCGCGGCCGCGGCCCCGCCCGCGCGCCCGCGCGCCCGCGAGGCCGCGGCCGCGCGAGCGGCGAGCGAAAAAGAGGGCGCCCGCGCGGCGGGGCCCGTTCGTAGCTCGGAGGCCTTGGAGAGGGCGGTCCCGATGGCCGCCCAGGCCTCCCGAACCGGGGGAACGAGCATTGACACACTTTTGGATCCACGCCTCCTCCTCCTCCTCCTCCTCCTCCTCCTCCTCCTCCTCCTCCTCCTGGTCGAGAGCGCACCTCTTCCGGTCGAAGCTAAGCGGGCCGCGCGAAGCTTGAATTGGGCAGAGAAGAGGAGGGAGGAAGCGGCGGAGCCTCAGAGCGAGGCCGGAGGGAGGCATAGCCTCGGACACAGACGAGCATTGACACACACACACACACACACACATAAAAAAAAAACTCTGAGGTTCGCGCGGATTTCTCGCATCGGCGCTGGGGTCCCCCTGGCGGCGCCTCCGGCGCCGCCCCTGGCGCGCTCTGCGCGCCAGGGAGGGGGGGGGGCAGCGTGGATCCGAGACATCCGCGCGGACCTCCGAGTTTGTATGTTTATAATATTTTCGTTCCCCTGTGGAGAGGGCGGTCCCGAGGGCCCGCTCTTGCCCGGGGTCGCTCCTGCGTGTAGCCGAAGTCTTGCTTTAAGTCGGGCGTGTCCCTCTACAGGGGGATAATTATAGGAATGGTCGAACAATAGTCTGGGGACGTGTTTTTAATTATGTGTTGATTATTGTTTGGCATTTTTTGACTTTCTGTATTTGTCGTGCCCAAGTCTTGCCCTGGGCGCGGTCGTCAGTGGGCCAGGCGCACACGACGGCAGGCGCGCGGCGTCGGGCGCGGGCCTGTTGTCACGCGATCACGGGCTCGACGACGACGACCGCGGCGACGACGAACACATGGACAATCACGTGCTTGTCAAGCAGTGGCGAAGCGTCCTGGTTTGCCTAGAGGCCCACAAAAGAGTGCTCTCAGAACCTTTGTGTGGTTTGCACCGGATGGTGTTTTGGAGCACGTCTGGCTGAGACCGCTTTGCTGTGACACAGCGGGCCGATGTTCTAGAACCTGCTTTTTTGTTCACTCCGTGGTAGGCCTGTAGACTGCCAGGACGGCCGGTCTATGCTCAAGCTCGACGACGGCGGAGAAATCCACGACGACGAAAACAACGACGCGCTCGCGCGAGCTCGGGGTATCCACTGCCCGCTGGGGGCAGGTCGCTTGGGCCTTCTCGGCGGCGCGCAGAGGAGGGCAGCGCGAGGGGTGTGTGCTTAAGAGCAGGCGGGCGGCTTCCGGGAGGGCGGGGTCCGTCTGAGAAGCGCCTGGGTGCTTCCAAGATCATGATGTTCCAACCTACTTCAGCCTTGATCCACCAGCAATAATTTCGAGCGCCAGGAAAGTACCGAATCTGGAGGGTTTTCACGCGTCGGGCCCTGGGAGGCGATACTCGCTCGGCACTGCTTCGATAGTTTTCTGGATGCTCGACATGATTTCTGGGATGTGGTCCTCAAGTACGATGGGAGCAACATCAGCTTCTAAGATGGTCACCGCCCACCAAACCACCCCAACCCAACCCGAAGGCCCGATTTGCCCTCCATTTCCAGAGGGGGGGCTCCGGGAACATTGAAACAACACACACACACACTCACACACACACACACACACATGAAGCCCGTACCCCCCCCCAGCCGAAATTCGGATCTTCGGGTTGGGTCGGGGTGGTCCGGTAGGTAGTCAGAAGGACTCCTTGGAAGCGGGGAAGGGTTCTCGGAAGCCCCCTGCTTTCTTGGAAGTTCCCCTCGCCTTTTAGAGGGTTGCCCCCCCTCGCACCACCCCCTTAGATCGTCCTTTTGGGTACCTTCCTGAGGCCCAGCTTACGGATCTGTTCGACTCTAGTTTGATCCCAATTCGACGAAAGTTCGATTCAAGTTCGGCTCAAGTTCGATTCGGGTTCGACTCGAGGTCGGCTCAAATGGACGGACGTTCGACGCAGCTTCGACGCACGAGTGGAGCGAGCGTCTCCAGGAAGGGCCCCAGAATGAGCATCCAACCTTCACGGAGCGCAGCTTTTGCGCCATTGCATCTGGATCTCCGCCTGGTCTCGTTCGATGAGGGTTTCGCTCGAACTCGGGTAGACGTTGTACGGCTAGAACGGGCTTCAAGTCGCAGCGATTGCAGGCGAAAGCAAGCTAGTCTTGTACATTCGGCAGTGCGTTAGGACCAATGAGGGTTGCAGTGGAGTATGACGTGCTACGCTCTGTCAGCAGCGCTGCGGTGCAATCGGTATGGCAACTTCGCCAGAAGGAAACACATCTACATATGGTATCGCACTTCCAGTCTGGACGCTAGCGGCCTTGCTGTAATTTTTGGCAGGAGTCACGCGCCATGAACCATTTGCTCGCAGGATTGTTGGAATAGTGTTTGCTGGTGCAGACCTGTTGTGTGCGAATGAACGGTATGTCTGCCCGTCCTCTTTTGCAGGTTGCGGTGGGGGGCCGTCGGACGAAGCATTGTGCCGCAGCTTGACCGTCGGGATGCAGCGATTGAGGGAAGGCTGGGAAGCGTCGACAGTTGGCGGGTAGTTCGAGAGAAGTTCGTGTCCACGACTCACAATCAGAAGCCAATCACAAAATCCTCCTTCTCGTCGCTTGAGGTATTACCCTCTACCCCATGCATCCCAATCTTGAGAAACATGAGCTCCCACACGCACTTGACAGAGGGGAGGCGGGAAGAGATATTCGACCAGCGCGCTGCTTCAAGCAGGCTCATCGTACGGACGTGCTCCGCGCAGGAAAACGATTCGTTGCGTGCCCGTACAATTGTGATCATGCTTGACTTCTACCCTTCGAGTCATGCCGGTTCAAGATCCATTCCATATTATTTGTTTATAGCCTGCTAGCGACACATCTCCGCTGGAGCCCAGGCAATTGGGCCCCCTCCGATAAATTCGGTGTTGCACGTTCATGTAGTTAAGCGTCTTGTGTTTCCAGGTATACATCATTATCACCGTCGTTTGCTCGGTCCCCTTGTTCCCCTGGCTAAGGGCGCCAGGCGCCAGAATCTCAATTCCATGAGAATCGTTGTCCGAAGCGTGCCCAGTGCGAGCCCCCTCTTAGCTAGAGCGCTGCAGGGGTCGTGGCTCTCCACGCGCTGTTACCTTCTCCGACGTGTCCAGAACACATTCCACGATTCCTTGGCCATGGCAGGGAGATGCCCCTTTGGCACTGGGCTGCCCTGTCCGTATGATTCACGGGCACGCGACTTGCTCGGACCAGCGGGGTGAGGCCAGCGTGCGTCCATGCGGTTCCCCGTTATGACCTCTCGCAATCGTACCAGTCAGTCTATAGTGTACGCTAGTTCGCACAGCGAGTTAGCACGCCTTGGATGCGTAGCATCTGTAGCGCAATGCCTGTCGTGCACCCTACGTTGTGCAATCTATGAACTGCAAGCTATGCAGAGCAAGCCATGTGATGCAAGCCGTGCTGTGCAATACATGAGATGCAAGCTATGTGGGTGTTCACCCCGCAGGCGAACCATTGGCGGACCCAGCCAGCGCACGGGGCGCCCACGCGGCTGCCAGGCGCCCGCCAGGCGTGTTTTTGGCGGACTCAGCCAGCGCACAAGGCGCCCCAGGGTGCCCACCGGCGACACTTCGGCGGACCCATCCAAACACTTGCAAGGAGGAGTAAGAGACCCCAAGTGCAAGCACTGCGCGGGGAACGTTGCCCGTTTCCCATCCGATGACAATCAGGTCCGCGGTGAAGTCCGTTGGGGACACATTGAAGGTGGCGTCTTCCCCTTGAAGCCCACATGCACAGAGTCGGCGGCGAGCGAGGGGGAGAAATGAGAAGGAGAAGGCCTGCTCAGAAGGCGGTGGGGCTTCTCAGAAGAGCTCGCGCCTTTTGAGCAGCGTGTCCTGTCTTCGGGGAAAGCTGTGGAAACTCCTCCGTAGGCCTGGGGACTTCCGAGCCTTCTGAGAATCGACTAGACGTAAGAGTGACCTTTCGCTGGAGTGACCTCTGGTGCGGGCACAGATGGCCCCCCAGATGGCTGAACGCGCAGCGGCAGCAGCGGCTTGCGCGCCCAGGTTTGGTCCCCCCGCGGCCCCCAAAACGCCGCGCACCAAAGGTCACTCTTGCCCAGGGTCACTCCTGCGTGTAGCCGAATGCTTGTCAGCACCAAGCCGCGCCCGTGAGCATAGCGCCATGCCTGCAGGGGAGCCAACATCACCCGAGCGTACACACGCTACCGTTGCGGAGGGGGCGGGCGATCCCCCTGTTACTCCTGCCCAGGGACCACAGGTCACTCTTGCCCAGGGTCACCCCTGCGTGTAGCCGAGAGAGGGCCCGCCCTTTCTCGCGTCCTCCCCTCGCTCGCTGCCGATCCAGGGTCCACTTCGATCCGACCGGTCCGGCTCGACACCGAGTTCGGCCGACCCGATCTGCGTCGATCCCCACTTCTTGGTCGAAGACGAAACAATCGGTGGCGGAAAAGAGGGGGGTGATGACTAGGGGGGGGGGATATCATGGCGGGGGCCATGACATTCCCCAGATTTCATGGCGCCTCTTCTCATTTCATTACGTCCCTGGCCCCCCGGCTGGGCCGCGCACATGCCGCCGGTCATGATTTGCACCCCCCCCTCTCGGACACCCCCCTCTTGGCCGCTCCCGAAACAAGGACATCAACATAAATTTGTGGCGCTCCGCGCGGGTTTCTTGGATCTGCGCTGGGCCCCCCCCCCCGGCGGCTCCTCCGGCGCCGCCCTTGGCGCGCTCCGCGCGCCTGGGAGGGGGGTCCAGCGCGGTTCCAAGAAATCAGTGCGGACCTCCAAAAGTGTATGTTTTTTTTGTTCTAACTGTTCTGTATACACGACTGTGGAAACGCGGCGACAGACCAACGCGGTCGGATGCAACCGATGCTTGCATGGTGATGCTGTGCGTATTGGCGCGGCCGATCCGATTCGGTCTCCGACTCCGTGCCGGGGCTGCCCGATCTGGCGCACGCTCCGATTCGGTCCGGTTCTCCGATTCGGTGCTCAGCATCGTTACACCATCCCACTCGCCACCGGGCCGTGGTTCATCGAGGACGAAAGAACCTCTAACCATGATAACCTAGTGAAGACGTGGCTTCACTCAGGTCCCCGTCTGTGTATTAGGGGTAACAACTCTGGCTGTTCGGTTCGGTACATTTGCAGAAAAGGCTTCCTAACTTGGGTCCAGGGGGGCCTTTTTTGGTCAATCAATGGCATCTCAGCCCGACCAGTCTGCCCTCCTGGGTGGGGATAGGGCACGCGAAACCCGCAGGAAGAGGCACGCCATACATCCCCCCTAGGTGGATAGGAGGAGGAGAAGGAGGAGGAGGAGGAGGACGAGGAGAAGAAGGGAGAACAGGAGGGGGACGTCGGCCAGTGGGGCCAGGTCCTCGCCTGTGGGGATGGGAATCGGATAATCAAGCGATGCTCTTGGTATCGTTCGGCCGTGTGCGTTTCTCGGGGGCGAGGGTCATCGAGGAGCATCCTGGATCGTTCGGACGTGTGCATTTCTCGGGGGCGAGGGTCATCGAGGAGCATCCTGGATCTAAGTCGGGCCTGTCCCTCTACAGGAGGAGCATCTGAATTTAGTCACGAAGTAGTATGGGGACGATTGTTCTGCTTTTTTGCGAGCATTTTTGGTGCAATGCTTGAACATGTGTCCTTTGTCGTCCCAACTTCGCCTGTAGAAGGACATGCCCGACCTAATCCTGGATCCTGTTGCGAGAAACCTGCACGCGCGGCATCGAACAACCATGCACGCGGAAATGGACGTCCGAGCGATGCCAAGTTTTCAGATGTCGACCGCTCCTGCCCCCCCCCCCAAGTCGAAGTGGAGGAGGAGGAGGAGGAGGAGGAGAGGGACGACAAGCATGGGGAGGAGGGGAGGACGAGGAGAAAGGTGAAGTGGAGGAGGAGGAGGAGGAGAAAATGGAGAAGGAGGAGGAGGAGGAGGAGGAGGAGGAGGAGGAGGGGGAGGGGGAGGGGGAGGGGGAGGGGGAGGAAGAGGAGGACGAGAGGGACGGGGAGGAGGGCGAGGAGGAGTGAGGAACCTTTAGAGGTACAAACAACGGCATACGTAGACATAAACGTTTGGCGTTCCGCGCGGATCTCTTGGATCCGCGCTGGGCCCCCTTCCCTGGCGCGCGGAGCGTGCCAGGGGCGGCGCCAGAGGCGGCGCCAAGAGGGGGCCCAGCGCGGCTCCAAGAAATATCCGCGCGGAGCGCCGAATGTTTTATGTTTATGACGTTGTTCCTCTTCGAGAGCGATGCCCATTTTAGGATGTTCAAATTTATTTTAGCCTGAACCACCAGAAAGAATTCCGAGCATCAAGGAAGTACCGAAATTGAAGGGTTTGCACGTGTCGGTCTCTGGGAGGCGACCCTCGTTTGACACTGTTTCGATGCTCTTCTGAGTGCTCGAACTGATGTCTTGGATGCGGCCCTTAAGTACGATGAGAACAACATAAGCAGAAGCAGGGATGGAGGAGAGAGCAAAGAGGAGTGGGAGGTGAAGGGTGTTCCACGGTGCTGGCCTCCGTATGGCAATGATGGTGGTGATGCTGATGGTGATGGTGATGGGAATGATGACCATGATGATGTTGATGATGATGATATGGATGCTGATGATGATGATGATGCTGACGATGATGATGATGATGATGCTGATGATGATGATGATGATGCTGATGCTGACGATGATGCTGATACTGATGCTGATGCTGAGGATGATCACAACCGAGTGCACCCGATAATAAAACATACCTCCCCCTCCGCCCTGAATCTTTACTCTCCCGTGTCAATAGGATTTAATCGTGGAGAGGGGCGCGGAGGCCGAATTTGATAATCACCGGGGGAAGTTGCGAATCGAAGTTGCTACCATCTTATGTTGACTAGCAACAGCATCAAACACGCTGAGCATGGCAATGGTGGTCTTACCGCCTCAGTTTCCGCAATCACGAGCGTGTGGAAGGGCTATGGGATTCTCACCATTCCAGTTTTCCCAAGACGAATGTGCAGCAGGGCCATGGGATTCTCACGAGTGGTTCGAGGTCGTGCGCAAGAGGTTTTTTGGCCAGGAGCGCCAAGGACCTCCCTTGCGCAGGCAAGTTGTAGCCACGATGTTCGAGATCTCTCGAGTCAGTCTGGTGTCAAGATCTACACCGTCACTCTACACGAGCGCCCAGGATCATCATCATCATCATCATCATCATCATCATCATCAGTATCATGCCTCTTCTATTCTCTGTGAGCAAGCTCCTGCTGTCTCCGCAGCTTCTCTGCCCAAGTGCCCCCCGTCGGCCGCGCGTGCGGGCGCCTTATGCAGGCGGTCGCACAAGCGGCTCTCCAGGGCGCTGGGGAGATTTTGTTCAGGGGGCTGCGGGCCGCGCTCTACGAGCGGCTCGTGGCTGCCCCCCTCTCTGTGCTTCAGGACCAGGGGCCTCCATCGCCTGCCTGGTCCATCCAGCAGGCGGACTCGTCCGAGGGTGAGGGGGCCTCCTGCCCTCTCCCTTCGGCGGGTTCCACCTGCCCCACCGTCTGCCTCGGGCTGGCGGTGGACCTGAGCGGCGGGGTCTCTCCCTGGCTGCTCAGCACGGTCGCCGCCCTCCTCTGGGTGACGGCCGCCTGCAGCGCCTGCGCGGGCTGCTGCCTCGGGCTGCTGGGCCCGTACGTGTGGCGGAGGCTCTGGCCCTCCGCCTGGCCGCGCGGCGCGGTTTCTGCTTCACCTGAGCAGGACCGCCGTGCGGCGCGAGCGCTGGCCTACGGGGCTCCGCCTCGACCTCAAGCGCTCGAGCGGGCAGACGCCCAGCGTGCGGGCGGCGGCGTCCACGGCGGCGCCCACTGATGGCGGAGCTGCCACCAGTTGGCGGAGGGCCCCTTTGGCCCGAGCTCTACCCTTTCGCTGCGCCCACGGCGCGCGACTACGCACGATGGCGCCTAGACGACGGCGACACCAGCTGGGCGGCTATCCCCCTCGCCTCTCGAGAAGGGGGCATCCTGCTGGCCCTGCCTGGTGCCTTTCGCTCTACAGCGGAGCTCGAGGCTGCCGAGGCGGATGGCTTTGCTGGGATGATAGGCCCCTTCCAGCTAGTGGACGTCCAGCTCCAGGGGGCCGCTTCACGGCCGCTCGCCACTACCGCATCCGTCCTCGTTATAGATATCGAGGTTGCCGAGCTCGAGCTCGAGTCGCTGTACCCTCTAGAGGTCGGCGACGACGCAGGCATCGTTCCCTTCGCCGAGGTGCGCAGCCGCGTCTATTGGCCGCATCCTTCGGGGGTTCGGGTGCTTCGCGAGGGCTACGCTCGTTTGCACGGCGCCCCGCCTACCGCAGGGGAAGAGCCTCTCCCAGGGGCCGATCGGGCTACCCCCTACCACTCTGCCGACGAGATGGAGGAGCCCGAGGGGTTCGCGGCCGACGGGGAAGCCGACCGCGCGGCCCCAAGTGCGCGAGCCCCCGCGGTCGCTGGAGCGCCGCGCGGCCCGCCCGCCAAGCGCGCTGGCGCCGCCGCGCCGCCACGGGTCGCGGGTCCTGCTCCGATTGCTCCTGGTGCTCCTGCGGCGTCTCTGGACGACGGGGCTCCCATGACCCGCGCCGAGGTAGCTGCCGAAATGCGCGCCTTGCTTGCAGCCCACGCGGCCTCCACGATGGTCGGCGGACCCGAACCGCTGGGCCCCGCTCCGGCTGCCCGGAGCGCTCGGCCCGAGGTGCCTCAGCTTTTCAGCGACGAGGCGGCGCGCCTCGGGCTGGATCCTGCGGGGATCGAGGCCGTCTTGTCCCACGCGCCCGTGGCCCCACATCGGGTCTCCGCGCGCCCCAAGGGACCCACCTCCGCGCTGGTCTCGGCGTGGGAGAAGGCGCGCTCTCTTGCTGTCCCTCGGGCCCCTTCGTCCGCTTTCGGACCGATGGGCCCCCCGCCGCCGCCTGGGCTAGCCCATCCCGCTGCGGTCGACGGCTTTGCCGAGGCGGGCGGCGCCGACGGGTTAGAGCCGCCCCTTGCGGCCAATCCGACGGACTTCAGCCTCATGCTTCAGTGCCTGCACCAGTCCCTTTCCTTGCAGCAGGGGCGGGGCCATCGCCCAGCCTTCCACCCGCTTCTGGGGACCCTGAGCGACCAAGCTCAAACTCCGCCCGCGACCTCGGGCGACCCCGCGCACGCATCGGCTCAGATGGGGGGAATCGCTCGGAGGCGCGAGTGGCAGCAAGCGCTGATGCAGCACGGCCCCGACGTGCGAGGACTGATGAAGGAGAATTTGGCCCGCGTTCTGGGCGTGGAAGTCAGCGCCGTGACCCCCATGGCCATGCATCAGTACTTTCGCGAGCACAGCCCCCTCGGGGCTCAGCCGTCGACGCACGAGTTGTTGACGCATTTTGCCTTCCTCAGCGCCGAGCTGTGGCGGGCCTGCGAGGAGGGCAACCCCGAGAGGGTCCAGACCTTGCTGACTTGCCAGTGCATGTTCATCGACCAGTTGGCGGGGGGCCGCGGCTACCTCGAGGCCGCTTGGTTCCTCACGGGGCTGGAGCCTCCCCCGTGTCGCGTGACCAGTCGTCACACGGAGCGCGAGGCCCAGACCCCGTTTTCACCCCTAGTGGATCCTCGCTGGCTGTCGGCGCAGGGCGAATACATGAAGGAGCTGCAAGCATTTCGGGCGCGCCTCGACGCCGAGCGCGCCGTCGCGCTCCCCAAGCATCCACCTCATCAGCCCAAGCAGCCCAAGGTCTCAAAGCCCCCCTTCAAGTCTCAGGGTGCTCCCAAGGCCCCGAAGGCGGTGCCCAAGAAGGACTGAAGATGCCCTTGGCGCCCGCCTTCTTGGAGGGGGGGCCTTCGCGTGGCCGGGGTACGCCGCCGCAGACAGTCTGCGCCGACGCTGCTACGGCTGCTAGGCGTGTTTGGGCGCAGCGAGGGCGTGAGGGTAGGAATGCGCTCCTCCAGCGATGCTGTTGCGGCCCCGCAGGGAGGAGTACGTTCCGCCACCACGCCCCTCGCTCTGCTCCGAACCGCCCCTCGGATCCATTCGGCCATTTTGGCCGTCACCTGCCTCAGTCGAGCGCTCCCCCCATGGGGCCTGCAGCCCCTGAGGTTGGTGTTCTTGCTGGTGCTTGTTCTCCTTCAAGCACCCCTG
This sequence comes from Prorocentrum cordatum, assembly GCA_963575745.1. Lineage (NCBI taxonomy): Eukaryota > Dinophyceae > Prorocentrales > Prorocentraceae > Prorocentrum > Prorocentrum cordatum. Next base: position 2,575 of record CAUYUJ010009378.1, on the reverse strand, counting down.
CTGCTCTTGCCAACGTCGCGCCATTTGTCGCTGACTTGTCTGCCTTGCTGCGCCTGTTTCCAGGCGCGAACATTGATATCACCCACTGGGCGGCAGCGCTGTCCCAGGTTGGGATGGGTGCTCGATGTTCTCTTGGATCTTTCTCCCGCTCATCAATGCGTGCAATGGACAGGGACGACCCGTACCTTTTGGGGCCGCCTCCCCGCGATCCTTGGCCGTGCCCGCCTGCTCCACCTCTTGGTCCCCCGCCTGACGGCTTGTCGGCGAGGCGCAGGGAGCGCTGGAGATTGCGGCGCGCGGCGCGGACGCTCGCGCAGTATTCTGTTATTGCGTTGAACTGGCTCACTTTGGGTCATCCTAGCCTCGCTCCCGCCGAGGCTCGTGTCCGCGCCACGGTCTCGCCCTGCCAGGAGGGCGTCCGCACCCGTATCGAACGGTTGTGTCGGATCGCAGTTCGCCTTGCCCGTGGTGGCAAGAGCGACTTAGGTCGAGCCTTCGCCAAGTTCGACTCTACTGAGGTCTCGCTCCATGGCCTGGCCACCCATGTTGCAGCTTTGGAGGCCTCCTTCACCTCCTCTTCTTCCGTGCCCGCCCCCATGCGGCACTGCCCGACCAGCGCTCCTTCCGTGCCTGGTTCGCTGGCGTCTGCGGCGGCTTGGGACTCCACCCAGGTCGAGCCCTTCGATTTAAAAGTCAGGGCGTCTCGCATTAAGTGGGATTACTCGCCAGTGTTTGATCCCATTCCATTTCTCTCTGACGCTCGAGTCCGCGAAGCGTTCATCAATCCAGAGGAGATGCGGCTCCCGGCGTCAGAGTGGCCTGCTGGCCAAAAGGGGGCGCGTGTCCATATGGACCGCGCCGAGCTGTGGGCCCTGCTCCAGAAGTGGGATGCCTGCGGCGCCCTGTACCTGACTCCTGCTTCGGACCTCGCCTGGGATGAAGCCTGCGGAGCTTTCAGGGTACCGAAGGACAGCGACTTCGACAGGCTGATCCTGAACCCAACGGTCGTGAACAGCCGCTGTGCCTCAATCTCGTCCAGCACCCAGCGCCTTGGCCAGGGTTTCCTGCTGTGCCGTTTGGGTCTGGCGCCTGGGGAGTGGCTGGCAGTTTCTTGCGACGACCTACGGGAGTTTTACTACACTTTCCGCGTTCCTCCCGCGCGCGCCAGGCGTAACGCCCTTCGCGTTCGTCTGCCATCATCCCGCTTCAAGGCCTTTCGAGCCTGGCGCCCCGAGCTCGAAGGTGTGGACGTCGCGCCTTGCCTCAATGCTCTAGCGATGGGCGACAACATGGCGGTGGAGATTGCCAACTCTGCACATGAAGGCGTCTTGCACAGCTTCGGGGCCTTGCGGCCTCACGAGCAGGTTGTCCACCGCTCGCCCCGAGATGCGAGATGCTGAATATTGATGACCATACAGGTTTTCAGAAGCTCTCGTGGCATGGCTCCGCTCCTCGCCCCGACGACCCCTGTCGTCGTGATCGTGAGGTCTTCGCCGCCTGCGATGCAGGCTACCCGCGCGTGGGCCTGATTCAGCATCCAGGCAAGCGCGCGCGCGGCGAAACGCACAAGGTGGTGGTGGGCGCCGAGGTGGAAGGGCGCATAGGCATCGTCTGCGCTCCCTTAGTGCGGACGGTGGCCTTGTGCAGGCTGACCCTGATCCAAATCTACCTCGGCATCACCACGCGCTCCCTGTTAGCCTCTCTTGTGGGCTGCTGGGTCCAGGTGTTCCTCTATCGCCGTCCGATGCTCGCCATTTTCACGCACGTCTACAACTTCCTGTCGCGCCTGGCGACCGAGGAGGGCATTGAATACGACTTGCCTCCTTATGTTCGCGACGAGCTTTTGGCCTGCACCTTTTTAGCCTTTACGGCTATAACCGACCTTCGGGCGCAGCCTTGCCCCGAGGTGTTCGGTACGGACGCGTCTCTCGGCTGGGGGGGCGTTGTCCGCGCTCCTATCAGCCCGCAGCTCTCCGCCGAGCTGTGGCGCAGATCGGAGCACGGGGGGTGGCACACGATCCTGCACAATCGGAGCCTCCTCGCCGTACTCAGCCGCGGCGTGCCCTTGGGCCCTGAGCTCACCCAACTGCATCGCGACCTGGGGCTCCCGTCTATTGAGCCCCCGTCGCGCCGCGTTGGGTCACCGAGCTATCAGAGGCGCTGCGCTTTCGGCTCGCGTACAAATGGGAGTTTCGCATGCCCCGTCACATCAATATCCTTGAGACAACGGTGTATAAGAGCTTGTGCAAGTACTGCTGTATTCGCCTCCCTGACTCTCGTATCCCCGTTCTCTTGGATTCAAAAGTGGCTTTGGGCGCGACCGCGCACGGGCGCAGTAGCTCTCCTGGTCTATCTCACGTTCTTTCGACCACTTTGCCCTATGTGATAGGAGGAGGTTTATATATGGGAGGCATGTACGTGCCTACGGACGTGCACATGGCCGACGACCCCACGCGGAACCGTGCGGTGAGGCCCCCGTCCCGTGACCCTCCCGCCTGGTAAGTTGAAGCAGAGAGAGGAGAATTTACTCGCTTTGATTGCATTGCGTACGCCGACTCCCGCTCGTCATTCCCTA
>CAUYUJ010009377.1:25000-34571 GCA_963575745.1 Prorocentrum cordatum | reverse complement strand
GATGTATTTACTATGGGGACGAGCGCGGGAGGGCGAGGCAACGGCAGGCCGGAGGCTATACAACAGTCAGCTGACCCCGGCGATAGCCGCACACCCTCGAAGACACTGAAAACAGCCACCTGAAATCCGTGCAAACGAGAAAGAGCAAGGGAGGAGCGGGAGGGGAGGCTCGAGCGAGATGGCAACGGATGACCATCAAGTGCGGCAACTTCGCCGTGGTACGCAGCATAAACTTGTTAAAAGGATCAGCTACTTCCACTCCCCAGATGCCAGGACGATGTATTTACTATGGGGACGAGCGCGGGAGGGCGAGGCCACGGCAGGCCGGAGGCTATACAACAGTCAGCTGACCCCGGCGATAGCCGCACACCCTCGAAGACACTGAAAAGAGCCACCCGAATCCCGCAGAGCAGTCCTGGCCACATTAGTGGCCGAAAACGAACTACGCACGTGAAATAACCTAACCTACCGAAAAGAGACTACATGATTTTGAAGGCAGCATCCATCATCCATTTTTCTCTGAGAGCATTGGCAGAATGTGTCATGGCAAGGGCGGCTGCGCGGGCGAACTGAGGCGAGTGCGCTGCAGCTAGCTCGGTGCGGCGGGCAGGCGCGCCTTTGTCTCGGCCTTGGAGGATAAGGTGGGGCAGGCCAGTCGACGAGCAGATGCCACCCTTGCCAGAGCAAGACTTACATAAGCTGGGGAAGACGCCAGCATTCCAGCCGGCCACTGTCGTCGGCTTCTTAAAGGGTGTGCCAAAGCGGCACATGTCCATCTTGTGAATGGTGCACGACGAATCCGAAAGAAGCTTGACCATCTCGGGGGCGTGCCAAAGCAGCGACCCGCGAGGGTTTTCCACAAAGACAGGGCAGCCGATCTGGATGCAGAGCCGGATGAGCCGGCAAGAAAAGTAGAAAGAGCGATTGCCAACGCGAAGGCGGTCCAGCCTAGGTCCGGACAAGCCTGGTTTCCCCATGGGGAAACGACTGGAGCGCAAAGGGTCTCTGAGAGCCTGCGACCAGGACGTGCAGGGAGTGCCCAGCCACAGACCTACAATGGCCTTGCTCAGAAGCCACCCGCGCACGACCGACTCGAACGTGGTGTGGAGGTGATCCTCACAGGCCCCGTGAACGAGGTCCAGGTCCAGGCACCCGTAGCCAAGGTCGCGGATGCGCTTGGCGATGCGACCCTGTCCTGCAAACAGCTCCAGAAACAGGCAGCTCCTCCACTTGCTCGCGCCAGCACGGCCTCGGCGGTACCGCCGCTGCAGGTGAAGCCGCACGGCCTGAGGCGACGCCGTCAGCGTCGGCGGCGCCGCGTGGCGGCGGGGGCCCCGGGCCTCCCCCGCAGGCGGGGGCCCGCGCTCGCGGGCAGCTCGGCCCGCACCAGCGGCAGCAGGGGGCCGCCCCGCAACGCGTCCAGGAAGTTGCGCTCCACGATCACGCCGAACAGCAGCACGTCGGGGTCCACCTTGGCGGCCTCCCGGAGGAGGCGGGTCTCCTTGCTGCAGCGGCGGAGCGAGGCCACTGTGGCCCAGCGACCCCGCCGCATGACCTGTTCCGGCGTCATGGCGCCCGACAGCAGGTCCTCGCTGGCGCCCTGGTGACGCAGAGAGTACAGATGCGGCTGCAAGTGCATCAGGCCCAGGGCGTGGCACGCATCCTCGAAGAGCCGAGCAATCGACGTAGGCAGGAAGTCCCACCAGGGTCCGTCGCCCGCGATCACGAAGAGCCCCATGCGCGGCTGGCCCCAGGCCGCCAGCGTCCCGGCGATGGCGAAGGCGGCCCGGCGAGGCCGCGGCAGGCGCATCCTGGTCGGGGCGCGCCGGCGCCAGCCCGCCAGACAGCGCGAGGCCCTCGGCAAGGCCAGAGCCGTCCTTTTGTGCAGCGCCGGCGTGTAGTGTGCCAGCGACGCCAGCAGCAGGGGGCCCTCGTTCGGGGCGCGGCCCTCGACGCACATCGAATTCAGGTACGTGACCAGGGCGACGTCCACCTCGAACCCGGTCGTCCAGTCGATGGTCATGACCAGGCAGAACTGCAGAAAGGCCCGGAGGTATACCCGGTACAGGCGCTCCGTGCCCGGCCTGACCGCCGTGCGCTCCAGCAACGAGAGGCCGCCCGCAGGCCCCCGCTCGGACGCCACCTGGCGAGCCGCCGCGGCTCTGCGGTGGCGATCCGCCTGGCGGCGAGAGGCCGAGGCACCCGCCATCGAGGTCGGCTCCTGCAGGTGTCGGCCCGTCAGCCTCGGGGGGCCCCGCGCGAGAGCAGCCAGGCTGGGCGGCAGCAGCGCGTCGGTAAGGCCCTGAGAACCAGCCTAAACGCCCGCGAGAGAGAGCATCGGCAGGGTTGAACTCGCTACGCGTCCAGCGTATGTGAATAGCACAGTTTGAACACAGCGCCAAGCAACACAGTTTACGAAGAGTACGACGAAGATGAAGGGATGCGGCCCTCCTTTACAACAACCCAGGGCCAACGGCATGTTGTCGACGAACAGTAGAATATGCTTCCCGAAAGCGGCCCTGGACCTCATGATGTGCTTGATGCCCAAGACGCACGCGTCCCCCTCCAGAGCCAGAATGTTGTCGGGCACGACGACCCTTGAGGCGATAACAGGAGCCCAGCGAGCCCCGTCGAAGAACTCCTTGGGCACCTCCATGAACTCCCTCGGGCGCACCCGGATGAAGGATTCCAGCCCCAAGACGTCCAGGCCTTGCAGTCCGGCAGGCAGCGAAGCTGTGTCGTATGCGGAGGATGGTAGAGGCTGAGGGCGGAGGGCTCTCTCGCGGGCCTTCTCGGCACCGTGCACTCGGTAGCGCCACCTCTCGCACTGGCGGCCGTGCTGCGCCGCAGCGTCAGGCCGCGCCGGCCGCGCGGCGACGCCGACTCCGAACTCGGAGGCGTCGCTCACTCCGACTACGTCGTGCCACGGGCTGCTCAGGTCCTTCTGTAGGAGCGGGAGCAGCGAGCGGACGAGCCACAGCTCCTGGCGCACGGAGGGCCACAGCCGCGAGGTCGTCGGCAGGCCGGCCGCTATGTACGGGTACACGGAGCACAGCACGCACAGCAGCTCACGGCGGATCAAGCAGGCCCAAGTGATGTGGCCCACCAGCACCTCAAGCATCTTGCTGGAGCAGCAGCCCCGGCGCAGCACGGTATCCAGCGCCGCACGGAGCCGCCGCAGGTTGCGGCGCTTGATGGACAGCCAGCGGCCCTGCCGGAGCTCCAGGCCCACCAGCACGGCGTCGGGGGAGGCGTCCGTCTCCTCATGGACGGTCAAGCCCCACCCGCGCAAGACTGCCGACACGTCGTCCCGGCGCTGAGTGACCAGCGAGGCGTCGTGGCCGAAGACGTAGAAGTTGTCCACGTAGCCCGCCGCCGCCGTGTCTGAGCGAGCGGGCAGGGCCACGCTGGAACGACCGTCCTCCACAATCTGCGAGTCCGCGAAGCCCGCCTGAGAAATGGCGCGCATGGTCACAGCCTGGCAGAAGTGCATCGCCCACGACCACCCCATGGGCAGGATGGTAAGGCAGGGAGCCAAGCTGGTCCCTGCCGGAATGCTGACCCCCTCCAGCTCCGTGATGCCCGCTAGGGTTGAGGAAAGCGGGGGCAGCGTGAAGTAGTCCTCTAAGCCGGACATCGGCCTGAGACGGTAGAAGGCATTGTCGAGGTCGCCGGCCGCCACGCAGAGGGGCATGCCGCCCGACTCCACCGAGGACACCGCGGCCGCCGTAGGCAGCCGTGTCGCCGGCGCCGGGTGGAAGTAGGCGTTGGCGTACCTCGTGTCGAACACTATGCGAAGCTTGCCGGACTTCTTCCTCGCAAAAAATACACCAATCATGTGCTTGGTAGTGGGCGCCGCCTTGAAGCGCAGCATACCACATTGATGAAGCCGCCGAACAAAATCACCATACAAAACTGGATCCCGCGCCAACCGAGGGTCAACGAAAGGTCCGCGAGGGCAAGCTTGTCGGGCCCCGAGCAGCGCCTCGTCGGGCGTCTTGAGCAAATTATGTCGCCAATCCCGTGCCCAATCAGCATCATCCTGAGTGAGGCAGCCCACAAGGTCGACGGGGCTGGAACCCACCTCAGGCCAGGAGACCAGCTCCTTCGAGTACGGGACCCGTGCGCCACCGTCTTCGGAGTAGACGGTGGAGCCACTGAGAAGCTCGCGGAGGGCTTCTTCACAAAAACCTGGCTCGCTCGGCATCGCGCCCATCCCCAGGTAGCAGTCCTCCAGAAAGTCAAGGCTAGTCTGCTGTCCCAGGTTCGCGGGCGCCGACGGAGGTGCACCAGCATGGCCATACAGACAGTTGAGCGCGTCGATGCCCTGGTCGGCCCAGTGGAGCAGCACGTCGGAGCGGCGGAGCCGCTGGCGCACGGCCCTGCAGGGGCGGCGGCCGGGCACGCGCTCGGACCGTCGAGCCACGTGAGGAAGAGGAAAAAGATCCCGATGGCGTCTGTCATCGGTGGCGGCACTGGGGCCGCGAAAAAGGGCCTGGTGCTCGAGCTTCGCGGTGGTGGGGAGCCCCAGGTCCCGCCGCCCGCTCCACGTCACCCCTTTCCTTCCTCCTTGTCCTTGTCCTTGCCGCCCTTCTTGTTGTTGGGCGCCCTGGCGGTCTGGCGCTCCTCCCGAGCCTTGCGCCTCTCCTTGGCCACGGCGTACTCCTTGGAAAGCTCACCGCTGACGTACGCCAACAGCTGGGGGTGAACACACACGTTGCCCCGGTTGGCCGAGGTGCCGTAAAAGAGGTGGGAGTCGAGAGACTCGTCGGCATTGGTGATGAACCGATCCCGCCACCTTTCCTCCTGCACCTGGATGCTCCTGCACACCATCTCCGCAGCAGCCACGTCCGGCACATTGAGCAAATCGTAGCACACCATCTGCTCCAAGTAGAAGCAGCAGCGCTCGTGCTCCGCCACCCCCGCGTCCGTCAGCGCCAGGCGGCCCTCCGACCGCCACTTGCTGTGGCGGCCCAGCGGCGACATGCCGTTGTCCTTCATGAACAGGCACACCCACAGCGTCGTCCTCGGCCCCGAGATGGGCCAGTCCGGCCAGTCATGCTCCACGAGGCGCAGCACAGCCTCCGAGAAGCCCAGCTTCCTCTGGCCGAGGGCGTTGTACGCCACAGGCAGCACACGGGCGTCCGACTGTGCGCCAGGCGGAGCAGCGTGGGCAGCAGCGCCGGGAAGCGCCGGCGCGGGCGCCGGCGCGGGCGCCGGGGCCGGGGCAGCCGCACCGCCAGGCCCGAGGGGCACAAGGGCTCCGGGCGCTCCCGCGGGGCCCCCCAGCGCGGCCACCAGCCCGGCGACGCCCGCAGCGGGGGCGGCGGCCGGGGCTGCAGCGGCAGGCAGCAGCGCACCCACGGCCGCCGCCGCCGGCGCCGCCAGCGGCCGCCCACCTGCGTTGGCCACGATAGGCCCAGGCGGGGCGGCAAGGCCGAGACGGCCGGCGGCTGCGGCCGCGGCGGTGAGCAGCGTGGCCGGCGTCGGCAGGCTGCGGAACCTGTAGAAGCGGGCGCCAGGCGCCCACGCCATCGTGCCCCCCGCCGCGCCGCCAAGGAAGATGTCCCACCGCAGCACGTCCGGCGAGCCCACGTACAGCTCCTCGTACTCGTCCGCATCGCGCGTGATGATGCAAGCCGCGCCAGGAAGCCCTGGCGGCACGAGCACCACAACGCGTTCGTGGACCAGGGCCCCGCCCGCGACGTGGTACTGCACCCCAATGAAGTCGCCGGGCTGAACACCTGCCGCGGCCACTGACGGGTGCACCGGCGGCGCCGGCGCCGCCATCACTGCTGCAGTGCCTTGGCGCGCGCCACCCGCGCCTGAGCACGGGCCTCCTCCTCGAAGTCCGGCTCCCTGTCACCACCGACCTGAGGGCGGCGGGCCGCCACGAAGCGACCGCCCGCGCGCCAGAAGGCCAGCGCGGCGGTGAAGGCCCCGACCAGCCCGCTGGCGGCGCAGGCCAGCGCCACGGCCCACAGGCTGGGCCCGTGGCTGCTCGAGCCCTGGAGGCCTGAGCAGTCGCACCGCAGCTCCGGGCAGTGGAACTGCGGCGCGCACGAGCACGCGGGGCACTGCGCGTGCCCCTGGTTGGCCGCGTACAGCGCCACGCCGGTGCTCAGCCCGCGGCCCAGCTCTGGCAGCAGCAAATCGGCCGCCGCGCGAGCGGCTGAGAGCATACGGGCGGAGTTCGCTCGAGGCTCGAACGAGATGGCAACGGATGACCATCAAATGCGGCAACTTCGCCGTGGTACGCAGCATAAACTTGTTAAAAGGATCATATATATATGTATATATACATATACATATATATATATATATATATATATATATATATAAGAGAAAGAGAGAGAGAGAGAGAGAGAGAGAGAGAGAGAGAGAGAGAGAGAGAGAGAGGAGAGAGAGAGAGAGAGAGAGAGGGATAGAGAGAGAGAGAGAGAGAGAGAAAGAGAGAGAGAGAGAGAAAGAGAGAGAGAGATATAAAGAGAGAGAGAGAGAAAGAGAGAGAGAGAGAGAGAGAGAGAGAGAGAGAGAAAGAGAGAGAGAGAGAGAGAGAAAGAGAGAAAGAGAGAGAGAAAAAATTGCCTGACGAGGGACCCAACCATATGCAGGTGTGAGTACCGCAATAGTGATTCACTTTTTCGGTGGCGATCCCTATGAGGCGACGAACCGTGCTAGGGGTGTGCCGACATGAGTGGCGTGGTACACAACGCGAACGAAAACGATTGATCTGAATACGTAGGGAGACTGAACGCAGGTGAATCTGCGCGCGTTCGTCTGACTGTGAATGGATCTGCGTGCGAGCGAGTCTACGTGCATGAATGCGAATATGACAAAGCGTGGTACAAGTGTGTATGAAAGTCAACAGTTTGACAATGGCTGCCTCTGAGTACTCGTGACGCTGGGCGTGGCCGCCGCAAGGAGCTTCCCCGGGACTCCCCGACGGCATCGCCCGCGCGCCGCGACGCCAATGTCGGCGCGCCCCCCCGCGAGGATCGCGCCCGCTTCCTCCCCTTCCTTTACTCCCTCTTTGCCCGCGCACTCAAAAATCCAAGGCTGCGGGAGCAGCGCAGCGCGGAGTCCCCGCGACGCGCGCAGGTCGCCCCGGAGGGGTCCCAGCGACGCGCGCGGGTCGTCCACTGCGCGGAGCAAAGAGAGCTAGCTGGCTGGCTGATAGCTGGCAAGGCTCTTGCCGCTGGGCAGAGCGACGACGGGCGAGCGAGGCGCTGGGCAGAACGCAGCACGGAGCCCCCGCGACGCGCGCAGGTCGCCCCGGAGGGGTCCCAGCGACGCGCGCGGGTCGCCCGCTGCGCGGAGCAAAGAGAGCTAGCTGGCTGGCTGGGACCTGCGGTGGGGCTCCATATGGGGCCACGTAACGCTGTACTGGGCAAGGGAGACGCATGCGGACTGCGCCACGGGGACCTTCGGTGGAGTTCCCTATGGGGCCACGAAACGTGTGAGGGGTGTGCCGAAATGAATGGCGGGGGCGCATGCGGACTGTGCCGCTGGGACCTTCGGCGGAGCTCCTATGGGGCCACGAAACCTGTGAGGGGTTTGCCGAAATGAATGGCGGGGACGCATGCGGACTGCGCCACGGGGACCGTCGGTGGAGTTCCCATGGGGCCACGAAACGTGTGAGGGGTGTGCCGAAATGAGTGGCGGCAAGAGAGAGAGAGAGAGAGAGAGAGAGAGAGAGAGGGAAAGAGAGAGAGAAAGAGAGAGAGAGAGAGAGAGAGAGAGAGAGAGAAAATTAGCCTGGCGAAGGACCCAACCATATGCAGTTGTGAGTACCGTCGTTGTGAGTATCGCAATCGGTGGAGATCCCTGTGGGCCGCGAAAAGCTGTCCTGGGTAGGGGAGACGCATGTGACTGCAGCAACTGTTGCCTTCGGTGGAGCTCCCTATGGGGCCACGAAGCGTTGTCCTGGGTGGGTGGAGACGCATGCGAACTGCGGCACTGGGGCTTTCGGTTGAGCTCCCTGTGGGGCAACGAAACGCTGTCCTGGATGGGGGAGACGCATGCGAGTGCAGTTGTGGCCTTCGGTGGAGCTCCATATGGGGCCACGAAGCGCTGTCCTGGATTGGGGAGACGCATGCGAACTGCGCCACTGGGACTTCGGTGGAGCTCCTTATGGGGCTACGAAAGGTTGGCCTGGGTGGGGGAGACGCATGCGAACTGCGCCACTGGGGCCTTCCTGGGTGGGGGAGACGCATGCGAACTGCGCCACTGGGACCCTCGGTGGAGCTCCCTATGGGGCCACGGAACGTTGTCCTGGGTGGGGGAGACGCATGCGAACTGCGCCACTGGGGCCTTTGGTGGAGCTCCCTATGGGGCCACGAAACGTTGTCCTGGGTGGGGGAGACGCATGCGAACTGCGCCACTGGGACCCTCGGTGGAGCTCCCTATGGGGCCACGAAACGCTGTCCTGGGTGGGGGGGACGCATGCGAACTGCGCCACTGGGACCTCGGTGGAGCTCCCTATGGGGCCACGAAAGCGCTGTCCTGGGTGGGGGAGACGCATGCGAACTGCGCCACTGGGGCCCTCGGTGGGGCTCCCTATGGGGCCACGAAACGCTGTCCCGGGTGGGGGGGACGCATGATAACTGCGCCACTGGGACCCTCGGTGGAGCTTTCTATGGGGCCACGAAACGCTGTCCTGGGTGGGGGAGACGCATGCGAACTGCGGCATTGGGACCCTCGGTGGAGCTCCCTATGGGGCCACGAAGCGCTGTCCTGGTTGGGGGAGACGCATGCGAACTGCACCAATGTGGCCTTCGGTGGGGCTCCCTATGGGGCCACGAAACGCTGTCCTGGGTGGGGGAGACGCATGCGAACTGCGCCACTGGGACCCTCGGTGGAGCTCCCTATGGGGCCACGAAGCGCTGTCCTGGGTGGGGGGGACGCATGATAACTGCGCCACTGGGACCCTCGGTGGAGCTCTCTATGGGGCCACGAAACGCTGTCCTGGGCGGGGGAAACGCATGCGAACTGCGCCACTGGGACTTCGGTGGGGCTTCCTATGAAGCCACGAAACGTTGTCCTCCTGGATGGGGGAGACGCATGCGAACTGCGCCACTGGGGCCTTCGGTGGAGCTCCCTATGGGGCCACGAAACGCTGTCCTGGGTGGGGGAGACGCATGCGAACTGCGCCACTGGGACTTCGGTGGAGCTTCCTATGGGGCCACGAAAAGCTGTCCTGGGTGGGGGAGACGCATGCGAACTGCGCCACTGGGACCCTCGGTGGAGCTCCCTATGGGGCCACGAAACACTGTCCTGGGTGGGGGAGACGCATGCGAACTGCGCCACTGGGCCCTTAGGTGGAGCTCCCTATGGGGCTACGAAACGTGTGAGGGGTGCGCCGTGAGCAGAGGCAACGAGGGAGAGGAGGGCGGGGGGAGGAGGCAGCGGGAGGAGGAGGAGGAGTGAGGGAGACGCGGGGCACCGTCTCTTCAAAACGAGGACCCAACACCACAGGATGGTTGGGAAAAAAGAGATGACAACGATGAATCAACAGGAATGAAACGAATAGCGGTAGAGAGATAAAGAGAGATAGAGAGAGAGAGAGAGA
>CAUYUJ010009377.1:17500-20000 GCA_963575745.1 Prorocentrum cordatum | reverse complement strand
GATAGTAAGTCGTAGTCGTAGTAGTGGTAGTAGTAGTAGTAGTAGTAGTAGTAGTAGTAGTAGTATAGCAGTAGCAGTAGTGGTCGTAGTAGTAGTAGTAGTAGTAGTAGTAGTAGCTTTAGGCATGAAAGCCGCAGTTGTAGTAGTGCTAGTAGTCGTAGTAGTAGTAGTAGTAGTAGTGGGAGTAGGAGTAGTCGTAGTAGAAGTAGCAGTAGTAGTCGTAGCAGTAGTAGTAGTAGTAGTAGTCGTAGTAGTAGTAGTAATAGTAGTAGTAGTAGTAGTGGTCGTAGAAGTAGTAGTAGTCGTGGTAACAGTAGTCATATTAGTAGTAGCAGTTATGAAAATAGGAATAATAGTAATAGTAGTGGTAGTACTACTATCACTACTAACAGTCGTGGTGCTAGTAGTGGTGGTACCCGTAGTAGTAGTAGTAGTAGTAGTCGTAGTAGTAGTAGTAGTAGTAGTAGTAGTAGTAGTAGTAGTCGTAGTAATGATAGTAGTAGTATTAGTAGTAGCAGTCGTCGTAGTAGTAGTAGCAGTAGCAGTAGTCGTAGCAGTAGTAGTATGAAGTGCTGTACATGCTACTCGTGGTAGTAGTAGTAATAGTAGTCGTATGGATAGTACTCGTAGTCGTAGTAGCAGTAGTCGTAGTAATCGTAGTTGCAGTAGTAGTAGTAGTAGTAGTAGTAGTAGTAGTAGTAGGAGTAGTAGTAGGAGTAGTAGTAGTGTAGTAGTAGTCGTAGTTATAGTAATAGTAATAGTAATAGTATGAGTAATAGTACTAGTGATAGTATTCGTATTCGTATTCGTAGTAGTAGTAGTAGTAGTAGTAGTAGTAGTAGCGGTCGTAATAGTAATAATACACATAGAGGTGGTACTCGTCGTAGTCGTAGCCGTCGTCGTCGTCGTAGTAGGTGGTAGTAGCAGTGATAGCAATAGTAGCAGTAGTAGTCGTAGTAGTAAAAGTGGTAGTAATGGTACGAGGTGATGAGTAGTAGTAGTCGTAGTAGTAGTAGTAGTAGTAGTAGTAGTAGTAGTAGTAGTCGCAGTAGGAGCAGTAGTAATAGCAGTAGTAGTAGTAGTAGTAGTAGTAGTAGTAGTGGTAGTAGTAGTAGTAGTAGTAGTAATCGTAGTAGTAGTAGTAGTATTAGTAGCAATAGTCGTAGTATTATGTCGTGGTAGTCGTAGTAGCCCTAGTAGTAGTAGTAGTAGTAGTAGTAGTAGTAGTAGCAGTAGTAGCCGTAGTCGTACTAGTAGTAGTAGTAGTAGTAGTAGTAGTCGTCGTAGTACCAGTAGTAGTAGTAGTAGTAGTCGGCGTCGTAGTATTAGTAGTAGGAGTAGTAGTAGTAGTAGCCGTAGTAGTAGCAGTAGCAGTAGTAGTAGTAGTAGTAGTAGTAGTAGTAGTAGTAGTACTAGTAGTAGTAGAGATACTAGTAGTCGTAGTAGTAATAAGAGGAAGTAGCAGCAGTAGTAGTAGTAGTAGTCGTAGTAGTAGTAGTAGTAGTAGTAGTAGTAGTAGTAGTAGTAGTAGTAGTAGTGGCAGTAACAAGAGTGATAGTAAGAGACATACTAATAGTAGTCGCCGTAGTAGTAGAAGAATTCGTACTAGTAGTGATATCAGTAGTAGTAGTAGTCGTAGTCGAAGTTGTAGTAGTCATAGTCGTAGTAACTATAGTAGTGGTCGTAGTAGTAGTAGTAGTAGTAGTCGTAGTAGTACTAGTAGTTGTAATATTAGTAATCCAAACTGTATTATTAGTAGTAGTAGTCGTAGTAGCAAAAAAATAGAGTTAGTAGTAGTAGTAGTAGTAGAACTGGTAGTAGTAGTAGTAGTAGTAGTAGTCGTAGTAGTAGTAGTAGTAGTAGTAGATGTAGATGTAGTAGTCGTAGCAGTAGTAGTAGTAGTAGTAGTAGTAGTAGTAGTAGTATTAGTGGCGGTAGTCGTATTTGTAGTAAAAGAGTAGTAATACAAGCAACAGTCGTAGTCGTAGTAGTAGTAGTCGTAGTAGTAGTAGTAGTAGTAGTAGTAGAAGTAGTAGTAGTAGTGCAATAGTAGTAATCGTAGTAGGAGTAGTAGTAGTAGTAGTAGTAGTAGTAGTAGTAGTAGTAGAAGTAGGAGTAGTAGGAGTAGCAGTAGTACTGGTAGTAGTAGTAGTAGTAGTAGTAGTAGTAGTAGTAGTAGTAGTAAGAGTAGTAGTAGTCGTGGTAGTCGTGGTAGTCGTAATAGTAGTAGTCGTAGTAGTAGTAGTAGTAGTAGTAGTAGTAGTAGTAGTAGTAATAGTAGTAGTAGTAGTAGTAGTAGTAGTAGTAGTAGATGTAGTAGTCGTAGCAGCAATAGTAGTAGTTAGTAGTTGTAGTATGTCAGATGGGTATCCTAGTAGTAATATCTAGTAGTAGTAATACAATCGTAGTAGCAAGGCTAGTAAGTAACAGAATCGTAGTTGTAGCTGCTATAGTCGAGTGTCGTAGTAGTCGGTAGTATAAGTAGTAGTAGGTAGTAGTA
>CAUYUJ010009377.1:0-15000 GCA_963575745.1 Prorocentrum cordatum | reverse complement strand
ACATACAAAAAGCGGCAGCCACCAAGGTGGGAGGAGCGAGGGGGGGCAGGGAGGAAGCGCGAACGACAGAGAGCAGCGGACAGGGGTGAGCACCGCGATCGAAAAAGTACCCAAGCTTGCACCATTCTTCCACAAGAGGGACAGCCTCTCCGGCGCAAGACCGCGGCGCGCAGCTCCATCTTCGCGTCCCCGCGGGTGACCCAAGCACACTCGTCGCGGGTTCAAGACCGTCCGTGCGCCTGGCCGCTGAGGATCGGCCTTCGCCTGATCCTTCCGCCTCCTGTGAAGCACGGTCGAGAGAAACACTCTGCAACGACAGCGATCGGACTATATAAGGAAAACAATTATCGTGTTGGGAAGAAGGGGTCGGGAGGATGAAGGGTATGGGCAATAGCACTCGGATGCAATGCGCGATACCTTCGACCACCTACGGGTAATGATATCCTCATTTCTCCCAACGCCATCCTCCCAACCCGATGACTGTCTTCCTGACGAGAGAGAACTAAATTCTACCCTCCAGCCCCTGGCCTCATCATTGGCAGGTCTTGCGGTTGGGATGCTGGGCTCAAGAGTTTTCTGACCCCGCGTCTCCGGGAACGCTTGCTCAATGTCTTCAGGCCGGGGGCGGATAGGGATCACGCGAAGTGGTCAACGGCGGCAGCCTCCGAGCACATCCGTCCGCTGCCCCCCCCTTCACCCGAGGCCGCCCCTGCACGGCAGCGAGTGCGAGAGCGACGGGTCCGAGAACGAGTTGGCGCAAGTGCTCCCGAGTGTACGTACAGGGTTGCGTGTGCACGCGCCCGCATGCGCCCGCGCCCCGCAGGCTCGCAGAGGCATGCGCACGAAGCATCGATCCTGCAAGCTCGCAGGCACCCCCGCAAGCAAGCACGCATGCATCTGTTCAATCCTGCACGCACGTGAGCACGCCAACAATCAAACGTAGAAACGAATCCGAATCCGAATCGTTTCAAGCGATTCGGATTCGGATTCGGCCGAGGGATACCATTTATTGGACGCGCACGCGCCCATCATACTGCCATAACGGGATCGGCTGCATCGAACCCATTCCCTAAGACAGAGTGATCGTTCACACGAGCGAGCCGGTTTAGAGAGCAAGCATGCGCGTGCGTACAGCCACAAGCACGATCCCAAGCAGCGCGTGCGCAGTGACTGTTCGGATCTCGCGTCAATTGACGAACACACGGGAGAATTCGGCGAGGCTCTCGTGCGCAGTGGGCAGAACGAAGCACATACCGCCAGCGCATGTGAAGAGAAGCAGCGGCGTCCCAGCGAGGACGTCGTTGACGTCCAGCTGGCTGGGAGACCCGCTTTCTGACTCCAGGCAACTCTTCCGCACCTTGCTGGGCCATCGCCTTAACTACCTACTTAAGTCTGGAGGCACGGGCGGGCGAGGTCGATGCGGCAGCAGCGCGTACATGCCAGATGCCACCGGCGAGCCGGCGGAGGAGGACCAGGCGGAGGCATGCACAGCAGCGCGCAGAGGAAGCGAGGCGGAGCGGAGGGGACGACTCACTCTTACGGTGATGGCACTGGATAAGGAAGCCTGCGACGGGTCTGGAAGCCAGCGGAAAGCTAATCGTGGATGGGCCATGGATGTCACCGCCACCCTCATCAGATGAGGATCCCTCTAAGGCTTGAAGCCTCCTGGGCGGGTTCCTTAACGAACGCCCCCACCGTATCGGGCTTCTGCTGTCCCAGGTCAATGCAGGCCCGGGTCAGTCGGGCTTTGCAGGATCCTTTAGGAGCCTGCAAATGCAGCCCGGGTCAGTGCACCCCTGGCTCTGCAGGACCCTGCAGGATCCGGCGCTCTGGCTGACCCCCGTTTGCATTGACCCCCGTCTCTTGAGCCCCGACAGCGATAACGGGGGGATCGGCTGCGGGGGGAGGGAAACATCGATCTGGAAGCGGCGATACGTCGGCGATAGATCGCCGATCGGCCCCCCCTTTCCGCCACTGTGCCGCTGGGTACGGAGTGGGCGTGTCCCCAGGTCCTTTGCCTGATCCCTTACGCCTCAATCCTAGATCCTCGAGGCTCCCCCGCCGCCTTTGGCCGGCGGAGCCGCCGCCGCTCTGCATGTCCGCCGCCTCCCGAGGAAAGGCGGGGCGCACCCACCGCGAGGCCCTCTCGGCAGCGCGCTGGTCGCGGCGAGGAGCCGAGGACGGAAGCGGACCTCCCTCGCCGCACACGCGCGCACGCGCACACGCGCATCGCGCATCGCGCGAGCTCGAGCGCGACCTCCCACTCAGCCCCAACGCCTCCGCGACCCACCACGGCGGCGAAGCCCTACGACGGCCACCGCGCGGCGGCCACTGCGCGACGGCCCCGCGCGACCGCCCGACGACGGCCCCCGCGACGAGCCGGGCGGCGGCCTCCCTCGGCCGCGCGGGCGGCGCGGTGCGGGCGAGAAAGAGGCCCCGTGCGGCAGCCTCGTGAGCAGCGATGGGGCGGCCCTTGCCGACGGACGTGCCGCCGCGCCCCCCCCGTGGCGTGGGCGCCCTCCTGACGAGCCCCTCCGTCCCAGTCCAGCGGCGGAGAGGAGACTCTCCCCGGGCAGCAGCGCGACGCAGCAGCGCCTGCCCGCGGGCACGGCACGGCACAGGAGTCCGCCGCCGCGGGCGGCCCGCTGCGCCGCGAGCAGACCACGCCCTCGGCGCCCTCGGCCCCCATAGCTTGGCGCGGGGGGCACTCTTCGTCGGGCCGAATCTGTCCCTGAGGGCTCCAGGGCCAGCTGCTCGTCGCGGGTCGTTTCCTGATGGCCCTGGGGCTGGAGCACGGCCTCCCTGAGGCCCAGGCTCAGCACAGCCGGCACTCATGATGTTGTCACAAAGCCAGGGGGTTCGACCCCAGCTCCGTGCAGCATCTTCTCGAGCTGGGCCGACACACGAGCCAAAGGCTAGACATGGAGCAGACGCGACCGTCACCACGTTCCCACGACGCAGAGAAGTCAGGGGTGCACCTGCTCGAAATCGCCCCCCGACCTGCCCTGGAACGCGTTCCGACCAGGACTCCGAGGCGAACCCAGCCGTGGCGACAAGTCAATGGGCCCAAGGACACACACACATACATACACAAATCTCAGGATTCCCCATATTTTGCATATGTTCTGGATTTTCGTCTTCACTTCCCATAATTTCCGATATTTTTCTGGGAGTCGACGATTAATTGTGTCTGTGCGCCTCTTCCCCTCCTGAACAAGGGCCGCCGAAAACCCCCGTAGAGGCCTCCCAGATGGGGTCAGAGTAGATTGGGGCGGAGGACCTCGCCGCATCGTAGATGTATCGCGTATGTATCGCATATGCATCGGCGACACTGGCGTGCAAAACACTTTTCTTGGTAGGTGGATCTCTCGAGCTCTCCGCCGCCTCTGGCAGTCTGCGTTGCGAGCAGGAACGCAGCAAAGCCACAGGAAAGCGCGGCATTGACAGTGTACTTAGCTCCGCACACGTGACACACGTGTTGACGAGCAAGAGCACAGCAAAGCTCCACATCGAGCCGCATCGGGCGGAACCCTTCGACCCCAGCTTGCGCCGGCCCTGCCTGGGAGGCCCGGGCCCCCCCGGACTTCCACACGGGGAGGCCCGCGCGCGGCCCCCCTGGGAGCGCCGCCCACCACCAGGCCCAGGGTCGCCCCCGTGGGCGCCCAAATGGCGCGACAAGCTGTGGGAGGGGGCGCCCTGTGATGAGGTCCCAGGAGCGTTGCTCCAACGCCGCTTGCCTTATTGTCAGGATGCAATGGTCACGCTGATCCGCGGCGTTGAGGTTCTGGGATGTGTGTGTGTGTGTGAGTGTGTGTGTGTGTGTGCGACTGTGTGTGTGTACGCGTATGCGTATGTGTGTGTGTGTGTGTGTGTGTGCGACTGTGTGTGTACGCGTATGCGTATGTGTGTGTGTGTGTGTGTGTGTGTGCGGGTGTGTGTCGTACGCTGTGCCTTTAACAATGCCCGATCGCAATTAGCACTTTCACCTGCTGCCCGCGCTTGAGGACCCTCTGCGCCGCTGACTTTAAAACATGTGTGTGGAACGGTTGAGGATTCTCGGACGGTTGTCCTCTAATAGGGCGCTTCCCGCAACGAGAATGACTTATTGTAACCAGGGACCTGTGCCCTGGGCCAGGAGCACCTCTGGGCAGCCCCCGATGTCGGGGCCCTGGGGGCCCACGCAGGCCCTCCCCGAGCCCAGGCTTGCCGCACGGCGGCGGATGTCGAGGGCTCTCTGGGCCTGGCTTTTCCTGCGGCGTCGTGCTCTTGGCACGAACTCCGCGGCCGCTCTCTGTCTTCCTTTTCTCGGCTGCGCGCAGGAGTGACCCCAGGCAAAAACGAGACCTTGAGTGCGCGGCTCTCGGGGAGCCTGGGGAAGCGACACCCCTGGGCGCGCAAACCGCTGCTGTCGCATCGCGTCCAGCCACCCAGGGGCCCCGCTGTGCCCGCACGAGGGGCCACTCCAGCGAAAGGTCGCCCTCACGTGTAGCCGTGTAGCCGATTGTCCATCGGCTTCTGTGCGCCATCAGCCCCGCACTGGGGCTGCTGGACTCACCCCCCTGGGTCTACTGCGACGCCGGCCCGCAGCTGCTGCCAGGGGCTACCCATCAGCCTGGCCGCGCCCGCGCACCTGCCGCAGCTTCGCTGCGCGGGTGTGCCCCCGCGCCTCGTCCTCCTCTCCGCGGCCGCCTCCTTCTCCTCCCCCCCCTCTTGCATGCGGGCCAGTTCGCGCTGCCGGGCCCTGGCTTCGTCCCCACGCGCGTGCGGATCGCCTCTGCCGCGCTGCGACGTACAAAGAGCGCCGTCGGCTCCTCCACGGCCCGCCGGTTGTGCCACACAGCACCTCGTGCGCTCGCGTCGCCACTGGGAATCAGAACTCGCCGTCGCGGAAGCGGGCCCCGAGGCCTCCTGGCTCGGCCTTCTCCTCTTCGCCTCGGCCGGAGCCTTTGGGGCCGCTTGGGACACTCCTCCTTTCCTCCTGCCGCTTGGCCTCCTCCTCCTCCTCTGTCTCCTCTTCCTCCTCCTCCTCCTCTTCCTCCTCCTTCTCCTCCTCCTCCTCCTCCTCCTCCTCTGTCTCCTCCTCCTCCTCCTCCTCCTCCTCTGTCTCCTCCTCCTCCTCCTGCCTCCTCCTTCTCCTCCTCCTCCTCCTCCTCCTCCTCCTCCACCTCCTTTCCGTCTCTTTTGCCCTGCCCCTCCTCGTTCCCCTCCAGCGCCTCCCTGTTGCGACTCCTGCGCCTCACTCCCTTCTCCTCCTTCTCGTTGCCCTGCTCCTGCTTCTCCTCGTCTCTGCTCCGCCGTCTTCTACTCATCCTCATCCTGCTCCTGCTCCTTCGCTTCCGCTCAGCACCTTCGCTCCGCCGTCTTCTCCGCATCCTCATCCTGCTCCTGCTCCTTCGCTTCCTCTTAGTACCTTCCTACTCCCTCTCCTCCTCCTCGTTCTCCTCTTCCTCCTCCTCGTCTCCTTATTTTCCCTTCTCCATCTCCATCTCATTTCTTGTCCTCCTCATCCCCCTCGTCTATGATACCAATTTCCTTATCTTCTATTCTGCTCTGCCCCTCCTTCTGATCGTCTTCTATTCTTCTCGATCTCACTTGCGTGACCTCTTGCTGGTAGAGAACTCGAAACATCGTCCTGATGTTAAGCCCGCTGATGATCGCAAGCTCCGGTATGGTAAACCCATGCGGTGCCGTACCATTTGGAAGTCCATTCAGAAGCTCCGGTATCGTAATCCCTGCAAGTCCCGAACCATTTGGAAGTCCTCGCAGCGGAAATTCGCAAAGTGACGATCCGAACAGGTAGACAAGAATGCCAGGAATCAGCATGAGAGTAGGAGGTCCGGAGGAAGACAGATTCTGGACACTGGCGCACTCCATGACACCAATGTTTTTGATCCTGCCCTTTTGTTGGCAGTCTCGCGGCCAGGGAAGGGCCGCGGGAGGTGGAGGAGGAGAGGGAGGAAGCGGAGCAGGAGGGGGACGAGGAGAAGGGAGAAACTCTGGAGGATGAAACGCATGTTGATGATGCTGCTGATGATAGTGATGATGCTGCTGCTGATGATGATGCTGCTGATGCTGATTATGATGACAAGGCTGATGATACTGATGTTAATGATTCTGATGCTGGTGGTGGTGGAGGTGGTGACTCTGACGACGATGATGATGATGACGCTGATGCTGATGATGATGATGCTGATGATGAGGATGATTCTGATGATTCTGATGCTGATGATGACGAGGAGGAGGAGGAGAAGGAGGAGAAGGAGGAGGAGGAGGAGGGCGAGGAGGAGGAGGACGAGGAGGAGGAGGAGGAGGAGGACGAGGAGGAGGAGGAGGCACAGTGTCACTGACATCTCCTTCCATCTCGCCCTACCCCTGGGGCAGATCGGTTCTCGGCCCTCCCGATTGGACGGGCCTCGGCAGGGGGTATGAAGAGGAAGGGGAGGAGGAGGAGGAGGAGGAGGAGGAGGAGGAGGAGGAGGAGGAGGAGGAGGCAGAGGAGGAGGAGGAGGAGGAGGAGGAGGAGGAGGAGGAGGAGGAGACCTCTGGCTCCTTTTTTGACGTTGGTCAGACATAAAGACCGGGATTGTTCCTTCTTTGGTGGCGTGTGACAACGTAGCGATCGCTGACTCAGGCCTGCAGGCGACGACTTGCGCTTGGCGGGCGCAGCAGGAATCCGATGCACACGGAGGCAAAGAAAAAAGCCAGCGGGCCCACAAGGGGCACAGAGCATGCGCCTGCCAGGCGATGGGGCAGAGAGAGGGGACAACGAAAACGAATAACCTCCGCCTCCTCCTCCTCCTTCTCCTCCTCCTCCTCCTCCTCCGCCGCCTCCGCCTCCTTCGCCTCCTCCTCCTCCTCCTCGTCCTCCTCCTCCTCCTCCTCTCCTCCTCATCATCATCCTCATCCTCCTCCTCTTCCTCCTCCTCCTCCTGTTCTTCCTCCTCCTCCTCCGCCCCCTCCTGTTCCTCCTCCTCCTCCTCCTCCTCCTCCTCCTCCTGCGCTGCACATCCCTATCGAGTCCCCGCAGATCCTCAGGACACTCCTCCTCCTCTTACTCCTGGGGGTCCTGCGCCGAGCCCGGGCACCTTCGCGCGGGGGGCCAGCGCCGCCGAGGGGGCGGCGACACCGCCGTCGTCGTCGTCGATAGCCATCGTCGCCGCCGTCGCCGTCGCCGTCGTCGTCGTCGTCGTCGTCGTCGTCGTCGTCGTCGATAGCCATCGTCGCCGTCGTCGTCGATAGCCATCGTCGTCGTCGTCGTCGTCGTCGTCATCGTCGTCGTGCTTGTCGTCATCGTTGTCGTCGTCGTCGTCGCCGTGCTCGTCGTCATCGTTGTCGTCGATCGTCGTCGCTCATGATTACCGTCGTCGTCGTCGTCGTCGTCGCCGTCGTCGTCACCGTCGGTCGATCGGTCGTCGCCACCGTCGGTCGGTCGGTCGTCGTTGTCGTCGTCGTTGGCGATCGTCGCCGTCGCTGTCGCCATAGCGGGCGCACTCGGACAAGGATTCCCGAGGTGGATGCAGCCGTGGCGACGAGCCCTCTCCAAGCCCCACACCAGGGGGCTTCGTAGGAGCCCCGCACCAAGGGCTTCCTTTTCCTTTTAAATAACTTCTCCCTGTTGCACCCCGAGGCCAGTTTTTAGGGCGGGCCGGGCGCTTCGCCTGAGACTTTCTCACCATTTATGACTCTGGAGCTCAATAAGTGGCAGCCGCTTCAACAAGTGGAGCGCGGGTCGTTTTCAACATGTGGCTCTCGCCTTAGCGCCGCGCACACTCGTTTTCAAACATCGCACATTCGTTTTCAACAAGTGCAACAGTTTCACGGATTGAGGGCGGGTCGTTTTCAAAATGTGGCTCTCGCCTTAGCGCCGCGCACATTCGGTTTAAACATTTGCAAGCGTTTCACGGATTGGGGGAGGGTCGTTTTCAAAATGTGGCTCGCGCCTTAGCACCGCGCACACTGTTTTTAAATCTTTGCATGGGTTTCGCGGATTGAGGGCGGGTCGCTTTCAAAGTGTGGCTCTCGCCTTAGCGCCGTGCGCATTCTTTCTGAACGTTTGCAAGAGTTTCGCGGATTGAGGGCGGGTCGTTTTCAAAATGTGGCTCGCGCCTTAGCGCCGCGCACACTCGCTACAAATATTTGCAAGGGTTTCACGGATTTAGGTCGGGTCGTTTTCAAAGTGCGGCTCTGGCCATAGCGCTGTGCACATTCGTTCGAAATTGTGCAGGATGTTCACGGATTGAGGGCGGATCGTTTTCAGAATGTGGCTCTCGCCTCAGCGCCGTGTACACTCGTTTTCAACATATGAGAGTTTAACTGGCGATTCCCATGATCAGCGTACCAACAACTGTGTTTTGGAAGGATTCAGGACTATACGGGTGCAACAATTCTGCTGGTTCGCGGTGTTGGAGTCCCCCCACATGGCGTTCTGGCAGGATTCCATATCGTCAGGACGCAGCAGTCAAGTTGATCCGTGGCGTGGAAATCCCGAGAACAATGTTTTGGCATAGGTCTTCAAACGGTTGTCTTCCAACCAGGCAGTTCCCTCAACGGACATGACCCGTTGTAGGGGCCTATGAAGAGGGAGCTTGGAGGGAGGGTTAATTTCGACATCGTTGATAACTCTTGGGTTTACACAGGTCCTCCTCCTCTCTCTCTCCCCCTCCTCCTCTTTCTCCTCCTCCTCTTCCTCCCTCCTCCTCCCCCTCCTCCTCCTCCTCCTCCTCTTCCTCCTCCTCCTCCTCCTGATCCTCCCCCGCCCTTCCCGAGGCCCAGCCTGGGCAGGAGGACAACGTAGGACGTACACGCCCAGCGGCGAACACGAATTCGCCCCCACCAATTCGCGAGGCCGCCCTCGAGTCACGACCGCTCGCGATGGCAACCCGTGTGAGTTCATGCGCGCGCATGCCTTCGGGCCGCTCCTGGACGGGGCTGCGCGTGGGCGACTCTGGAAACCCCTGGGCACGCTGGCGAAGATAGCCATCGTCGTCGTCGTCGTCGTCGTCGTCGTCGTCGTCGTCGTCGTCGTCGATAGCCAACATCGTCGTCGATAGCCATCGTCGCCGTCGTAGTCGTCGCCGCCGCCGCCGCCGCGCCGCCGCCGCCGCCGCCGTCGTCGTCGTCGTCGTCGTCGTCGTCGTCGTCGTCGTCGTCGTCGTCGTCGTCGTCGTCGTCGTCGTCGATCGTCGATCGTCGATCGTCGATCGTCGATCGTGATCGTGATCGTCGTCGTCGTCGTCGTCGTCCTCGTCGTCGTCGTCGTCGTCGTCGTCCCCTGGGCACGCTGGCGAAGGTGGATCTCCTCCGCCGCCCGCCGCCGAGCTCTCCCGCCGGCTCCCTCTTCGCCCTCGCTGTGGCCCAGGAGCCCCGGACCCCCCCCGGGGGTCCAACGAACTGCTCTGTCTGCTGCTGCCTGTTGGGCCTCTCGGGCTCTTGCCAGCCCCGGCGGCTCAGCAGCGGCTCCCGCTCCCTGCCCTCCCCTGCCCCGCGGCCGGCCCTCCCTCCTTCTCTCCCTCTCTTGCCGCCAGACAATGGTCGCCTGCCGTCTCCCGGCCCGCCCGCGCGCGCGTGCGGACTGCATCTGCCGCGCTGCGACGTAGAAACAGTGGGCCTCTGGGGCTCTCGCAAGGCCCCCGAGGCCGGCAACCACTGGCCCAGAAGGTGGAGCGCTGCTGCCGGTGAAGAGCTATGGAAGACCCCCGTTGCTCCCCAGTCCCCGATGCCTCTTGCTTCACTTGTGCAGCACGCTCCCGGGAGCTCTGGGCCACCTCCCGAGGACCGTCTTGTCGCCCCGCATTGTTTTTGTTCACGGCCCCAGGGCCTGGCGGGCGTCCCCACGCACCGAAAACGACGGACCAACCTCCGTCGTGCATTCTTCAATGCGTTGGAGGTCTGGGTCCACGTCGCCCCCCTCGCAAACAAAGAAAACCGACGCCGCTGGCCTGCACCGATAACGACGCAAAGAACCTCCGTCTCGAACTTTTCCTCTGGGTCCACGTCGCCCCTCCGGCAAAAGAAAAACACCGACGCCGCTGGCCTGCACCGACAACGACGAACAAAAACCTCCGTCTCGAACTTCTCAACGCTTTGGAGGTCTGGGTCCACGTCGCCCTGGACGGTTTCCCCCAGGGCCATAGGCGACCCGAGGAGAGGAGGAGGAGGAGGGGGGAAGGAGGAGGAGGAGAAGGCGGAGGAGGAGGAGTGATGCGGAGGAGGAGGAGGAGGAGGAGGAGGAGGAGGAGGAGGAGGAGTGGGAGGAGGAGGAGGAGGAGGAGGAGGAGGAGGAGGAGGAGGAGGAGGGGGAACAAGCTAGGTGCGCTCGCGTCATATCTGACATCCTACCCCTCCCTCCCATCCCTTACCATTGCGCTGATTTTCTCTATCCGCGGACGCGTGCCGTAGCGGACCTGTGGCTCCGCGCGCGCGTGCGTAGTGGGTGGTGGTGCGCGTGCGTGCGTGCGTGCGTGTGTGCGTGGTTGTCGTGGTGGTGGTGGTGGTGGTGGTGGTGGTGGTGTAGAGGTGGTGGTGGTGGTGGTGGTGATGGTAAGGTATGTGGTGGTGCTGGTGAGTGGTGTGTGCTGGTGGTGGTGGTGTTGGTATTATGGTGTGGTGTCTGGTGGTGTAGTTGTGGTGGTGGTGGTGGTTGGGTGGTGGCAGTGCCGGCGCGGTGGTGGCGGGCGGATGGGCGCGCGAGAGAAAAAGGCCCGCGCTGGGGCGAGAACGCCATCCTGAACGACGGAGGCCAAACACCGATCCGAAAATGAGGCCCACGCTGCAGCGGGAGCACGATTCGGAACGATTCGGGAGCAGAAATGAGGCCGGCGCCTCAACGAGAGCAGCATTTTGGGAAAAATGACGCCGGCGCCTCAGCGAGAGTCGTTTCCCGGGATTTCCCGGGCATCCTGTGTGTAAAAAAAACAGTACGCGGAGGGTGCGCGGCCATCACCCGGACGCCATCAGGGGAAGGGGAGAGAGTATTTTCATATTGGTAATTGTGGGGGGGGAGGAGGAGGGGAGGAGGAGGAGAGGGTGGAGGAGGGGAGGAGGAGAAGGGAGAGGGGGAGGACGGAGGGGGAGGAGGGGACGAGAGGAGGACGCGGGTCGCCTAAGCCCTTCGGAGCAACCCTCCACGGCCGCCGAGCTCCTGGCCTCCCGCCTGCTTTCGCCGCCGAGGGGCCGCCCCGCCGGGGGGGCCTATGGGCGGACCGCCCGGCGGCTCCGGCGGAGGGCGAGGTGTCGGCTCTGCGATGCCTCGAGGATGCCCCTCGGCCCCACAGCGCCGTGTGGTGACGGACCGCGTGGTGACCTCCCGTCAGACCCCGGCGTTGCAATCTTGTCACAGCGGGCGTTTTCGCCGGGGTCCCGGGACCCTCACAGATCAATCCGGCTCGAGAAATGACACACACACACACAGATGGGGTCCGTGGCTCAGGTCGTGATTTTTGTTGCGATGTTGCGCTTTTTCCCCACATCCTGAGTGGGGTTCTTGTTTTCCCAGAACACCCTCTCCTTCCCACCCACCTCCCGCTCCATCTTCCATACAGCACAATATTATTCCTACCACACACACCATACCATACCATAGTTCCTACCACACATACCATACCATACATACCATACCATACCATACCACACCATACGTACCATACCGTACGATGTTGCGCTTTTTCCCCACATCCTGAGTGGGGTTCTTGTTTTCCCAGAACACCCTCTCCTTCCCACCCACCTCCCGCTCCATCTTCCATACAGCACAATATTATTCCTACCACACACACCATACCATACCATAGTTCCTACCACACATACCATACCATACCATACCATACCATACCATACCATACCATACCATACCATACCATACCATACCATACAACACCATACGTACCATACCGTACCATACCATACCATGGCGTACCATAGCATACCATATCATATCACACCAATGCCACACCGTACCATACCATACCATACCTCCAGTACCATACCATACCATATCATACCATACCGTACCATACCATACCTACCATACCATTCCATACCACTCCATACCGAAAACCATACTACTTACATGGTTTCGTGCCCCTCCCACCCCTCCAGGGAGGCCCCGTCTGAGCGAGGAGGGTATCGGAATACCATCCTATTTGCATGGTTTCGTGCCCCTCCCACCCCTCCAGGGAGGCCCCGCCTGAGCGAGGAGGGTATCAGAAACCCATACTATTTACATGGTTTCGTGCCCCTCCCACCCCTCCAGGGAGGCCCCGCCTGAGCGAGGAGGGTATCGGCAAACCATACTATTTACATGGTTTCGTGCCCCTCCTACACCTCCAGGGAGGCCCCGCCTGAGCGAGGAGGGTATCGGCAAACCATACTATTTACATGGTTTCGTGCCCCTCCCACCCCTCCAGGGAGGCCCCGCCTGAGCGAGGAGGGTATCGGAATACCATACTATTTGCATGGTTTCGTGCCCCTCCCACCCCTCCAGGGAGGCCCCGCCTGAGCGAGGAGGGTATCGGAATACCATACTATTTACATGGTTTCGTGCCCCTCCCACCCCTCCAGGGAGGCCCCGCCTGAGCGAGGAGGGTATCCGAACACCATACTATTTACATGGTTTCGTGCCCCTCCCACCCCTGCAGGGAGGCCCCGCCTGAGCGAGGAGGGTATCGGAAAACCATACTCTTTACATGGTTTCGTGCCCCTCCCACCCCTCCAGGGAGGCCCCGCCTGAGCGAGGAGGGTATCGGAAAACCATACTCTTTACATGGCTTCGTGCCCCTCCCACCCCTCCAGGGAGGCCCCGCCTGAGCGAGGAGGGTATCGGAAAACCATACTATTTACATGGTTTCGTGCCCCTCCCACACCTCCACGGAGGCCCCGCCTGAGCGAGGAGGGTATCCGAAAACCAAACTATTTACATGGCTTCGTGCCCCTCCCACCCCTCCAGGGAGGCCCCGCCTGAGCGAGGAGGGTATCCGAATACCATACTATTTACATGGTTTCGTGCCCCTCCCACACCTCCAGGGAGGCCCCGCCTGAGCGAGGAGGGTATCGGAATACCATACTATTTACATGGTTTCGTGCCCCTCCCACCCCTCCAGGGAGGCCCAGCCTGAGCGAGGAGGGTATCGGAATACCATACTATTTACATGGTTTCGTGCCCCTCCCACCCCTCCAGGGAGGCCCCGCCTGAGCGAGGAGGGTATCCGAAAACCATATTCTTTACATGGTTTCGTGCCCCTCCCATTCTTCCACCAACGCCCGCTTGAGCGAGGAGGGTATCCGAAAACCATACTATGTACATGGTTTCGTGCCCCTCCCACCCCTCCAGGGAGGCCCCGCCTGAGCGAGGAGGGTATAGGAAAACCATACTATTTACATGGTTTCGTGCCCCTCCCACCCCTCCAGGGAGGCCCCGCCTGAGCGAGGAGGGTATCGGAATACCATACTATTTACATGGTCTCGTGCCCCTCCCACCCCTCCAGGGAGGCCCCGCCTGAGCGAGGAGGGCATCGGAATACCATACTATGTGCATGGTTTCGTGCCCCTCCCACACCTCCAGGGAGGCCCCGCCTGAGCGAGGAGGGTATCGGCAAACCATACTATTTACATGGTTTCGTGCCCCTCCCACACCTCCAGGGAGGCCCCGCGGGCCCCGCTGACGGCCGCGGAGGGTATCGGAATACCATACTATTTACATGGTCTCGTGCCCCTCCCACCCCTCCAGGGAGGCCCCGCC
The DNA here is from genome assembly GCA_963575745.1 of Prorocentrum cordatum. NCBI lineage: Eukaryota > Dinophyceae > Prorocentrales > Prorocentraceae > Prorocentrum > Prorocentrum cordatum. The sequence goes on along the minus strand of CAUYUJ010009377.1, from coordinate 1,268 downwards.
TGAGCGAGGAGGGCATCGGAATACCATACTATGTGCATGGTTTCGTGCCCCTCCCACACCTCCAGGGAGGCCCCGCCTGAGCGAGGAGGGTATCGGCAAACCATACTATTTACATGGTTTCGTGCCCCTCCCACACCTCCAGGGAGGCCCCGCCGGAGCGAGGAGGGTATCGGCAAACCATACTATTTACATGGTTTCGTGCCCCTCCCACACCTCCAGGGAGGCCCCGCCTGAGCGAGGAGGGTATCGGCAAACCATACCATTTACATGGTTTCGTGCCCCTCCCACCCCTCCAGGGAGGCCCCGCCTGAGCGAGGAGGGTATCGGCACACCATACTATTTACATGGTTTCGTGCCCCTTCCACCCTTCCAGGGAGGCACCGCCTGAGCGAGGAGGGTATCCGAAAACCATACTATTTACCTGGTTTCGTGCCCCTTCCACCCCCGCCTGAGCGAGGAGGGTATCCGAAAACCATACTATTTACATGGTTTCGTGCCCCTCCCACCTCTCCAGGGAGGCCCCGCCTGAGCGAGGATGGTATCCGAAAACAATATTATTTATATGGTTTCGTGCCCCTCCCACCCCTGCAGGGAGGCCCCGCCTGAGCGAGGATGGTATCGGAAAACCATACTATTTACATGGTTTCGTGCCCCATCCCACCTCTCCAGGGAGGCAAAACCATACTATTTACATGGTTTCGTGCCCCTCCCACACCTCCAGGGAGGCCCCGCCTGAGCGAGGAGGGTCGCGGAAAGCATTACTCTTCGCCAGGTTTCGTAGCCCTCCCCCCTTCCAGCGGGGCCCCGCCAAAGCGAGGAAAGCATCAAGAAAATGGGTCCCACGAAACCGTTAATCTCTTTATGTGGGGAACTCCGTTAGCATAATTTCTGCAACGTCGGATCTCAGGGAGGATGGGGAGAGGAGGGAGGTGCGAAGAGGGGGGAGGAAGGAGGATGGCGACGACGACGGGGGAAAGAGGGTGAGTAGGAGAGAGGGGAAGGAGGACGTGAGATGAGGAGCTCGAGGCGGAGATGGCGGAATGAACGCGGCGGTACACGAACTCACCGCGCGGTCCGCCACCTTACGGTCCTGGGACTCTGGGAGGCCCCGACCGCACGAGGCATCCTCGGCAAGCGGCACGAGTACCTCAAGACTGTGCGGTGACGCCGAATCCCAGCCGACTCGCCACGCGGTCTGGTCACCACACCGCTTGGGGGCCCCCGAGACGAAAGGAGGAGGAGGAGGAGGAGGAGGAGGAGGAGGAGGA
>CAUYUJ010009376.1:25000-34572 GCA_963575745.1 Prorocentrum cordatum | reverse complement strand
CTATGTCTTCCGCGCAGATCAACCATCAAAAAAGACAACCTTAGATCCAAAACTCGCTGTGGTGCAAGTCTCAGTTTAACGGAATAAGTAAAATGACATTAAGAGTAGTGGTATTTCAAGGTTGCCAAAGCTCCCACTTATTCTACACCTCCTAAGTCATTTCACAAAGTCGGACTAGAGTCAAGCTCAACAGGGTCTTCTTTCCCCGCTGATTATCCCAAGCCCGTTCCCTTGGCTGTGGTTTCGCTAGATAGTAGATACTTGGAAGGGTGAGCGCGTTGTTAAAGGTTACATCTGCGTTATAAGGATTGTGCAGAGTTGCCAGGAGTTGAGCATGGTGTGCCAAGTATTTACTAAGTATGTTGGCAACTGTTAGCAAACACATTTAGCACATACATACGCAACGTTTACTAAGGTTCTTAGCTAAGTTCCCAAGGAGTTAGCTAAAGGATTAGCTCGCTGGGCCAAGAGTTAGCCAGCCAGTTAGCTAACTCCGCTAACTATGTTACTAAATCGAAACGATTGTGTTTTTGCGCCCTACATCGTGGAAAAATCCTCTCGTCTTGGCAAGGATTCCCCAAGGGGGGCCCCGCATTTCAGATCCAGCCCCCCCCCCCCGCGCGCCGAAGTGGCGAGGCTGTCCGCCACAGGGCCACCAGCCACCGACACAAGATGGACACCAGCGGGAGGAGGAAAAGTAGCAGCTGCAAGGGCAGGAGGAGAGAGGAGGAGGGGGGGCAGCATGAGGAGCAGGAGGCGCAGGAGCAGGAGGCGGAGGAGCAGCAGGAGGAAAAAAAACATCCCCCCCCTCCTCCTCTCTCCCTTCCCCCTATAGTGGGAAGGGAGAGAGGAGGAGGGGGATGATGTTTTTTCCTTTTCCATTGCTCAGCCCCAAAGAGCTAATGGATGCATTACCTGCACTTGGTCACCGTTGCCGATGTGTGTCAACACCTCAACGATGCTGAACAAATCTGCGATCTTCGGAAGCCCATGCTTCCTCCAAGTGCTTTGCCACGTTGTTTTCGCAACCATTTGAAACGGCTGCACGGCAAGATACGGAGTTCCAGACGTGCAGGCAAAGAAACAAACCCTACCTACTGTCCAGGCGGGCCCATTTTTCATTGCTATTACGTCGCCTGCCCATGCGACGTCGTAGTCTGAAAAGCGAGCTTTCCCTGACGTCATGTGGTCTTCCTCACCGAACGACTCCACTAGGAACTGCAGCATTTTTTTTGACGGCTTCCTCGGGGCGACGAGTCCACAGCGAAGGTCGAGCCAAGGGGCGTCTACAAGATTATGCAACGTCTGACTGAGAACACTTTTGATCACGCCACTGCAGTCCTTGCTACAGTCTTCTGCCCATTTGAGCACAGACTTGTGCTTGCGCTCGAGACAAAGCGTATTCGGTGAGTATCCAAAACGGTTCACGTACGAGGAGTGATGCAATATTGAATGGTGCTTCCAAAGAAAATACGAGGGCCCCCATGCTGCTGTGAATGCACGTAGGTAATTTTCAGTTGCTGTCTTCACAGCGTCCCCTGGTACTTTTAGCTTTGGTCCGTACCATAGCATCTGAATAAGAATCGACAAAGTGATCACTGCTTCGCATGTGCGGTTATACATATTCGTAGGTCTGATCACCTCTCGGAAGTAATGTGCCAGGGGTATGTGAATGGAAAGTGCTTCGCTTTGTGAGCATTTCCAGCTCTCTGCCTCCATGCTGCTAGCCGATCGCTTCGGACAAAACATTTCGATTCCACACGCGCCCTTGCTGCCAACTCGTCGCGGCCACGTGACCTTGGACAGCCATCGAAACACGTGGGACGGACCTAATCTTGGACATAAATCTTTCATTGCCAAAAATATTGTAATCTGAAAGCAACCTGAAAGCAAGTTATGGGCCCAATCGAACACATTCTGTTGAGTTGGATCAAGTAAATCTGCCAAATGTGCGTCGTGAAAAAGATTGAACGGCGTATGGTTCCACCCAAGTCGTCTTTCGCGATCCTCGAAGTCGGCCTTTGACATACGAGGAGGCTTGGAAAAGTCCAACAACCGAATGATGGTCATGATGGTGTCTTTTGTGTGTTGCACGCATTGGTCCAAGCTAACGATGGACGAATAGTCTTTCAGGAACGTAGCGGGACCTAGGAACTCCGAGCCTTGCCAGTTTTTGCTGCAAACGTTACGGCAGACGGGGCAACATTTGACACCGCTCGAGCCTTTATTGCACCATATGCTGTGCAGCGCCGCCTCGTCAGCAAGCACGATAGCGAGGTTTGCCCATATCTTCATGCTGCTGCCATCAGCCAATTCAAAGGATACTCCAGAGTAGCGTAAGTCATGGCCTGACGGGTCGAAGCATTTTTTCAGTACACCACCGACAAGTTGTGCCACCCCTGCTTCGCACTCCGAAACCTCTGTGGCTTTGACGGCCGAGATTGGCAGCCAAAAGTCCTCCTTTGATAGCGCTGGAGCGCCATATTCCAGAAATGCTATATATATGCACTCTAATGCGCGCTTGTTCCACTGCTTCATTTTATTACCTGGCTTTGCCTGGTCATTGTACAAGATCAAACTCCAAGGGGATGCAGGGCTGCACGGGTGTCGGTCGAAGGTCTCTTTCAGGAGTGCACTGAATCGGCCACGCTTCGCAGCCTCGAAAATCAATGGAATAGGGTTCGCCATCATCAGCCTTGCCTCGTTCCCTGTGCGCTTGCGCAGCAGAACCTGCACGGAGGAGGAGGGGGAGGAGGGGGAGGAAGGAATGGAAAGGAGAGAGGACGATGGTCCCTTCTTCAGTTTCAAAAACTCAATTTCTCCCTGGGGCTCCACTCCAAAAAACCCGAGCTTTCGAAACATCACTTTACTCCAGGAGAATCGACCCCCCCCAAAACCGAGCAAGGAGATGAGAAAGTAGTTGAGAGGGGGCCAAGCAATCTTATATTTCTGCCCCCAGCACCTCTGTCAGAAGAGGACCATATGGAGTTACAATGTTTGTATCCAAGTCTCGGGCATCACGTATATCCTTGGTCGAGCAAGCCTCAGGTAGGTCACGAGCGTGAGATACTAGGGAAGCCAATGCTGACTGGGTGACATGAGGTATCGAGTTTCTCACGCTGTTAAGTTTTCGGAGTTTGGCTTCTCGAGGCTCCATGCTTGAGCCCAAATGGCTACGGGGACGGCGATGAGTGGAGGCAACATTATGAATGCATCGGTATTGAGCATGCGTTGGTACCACTCTCACGTCGGATCTTCCGTCCAAGGTTTCGGCTAGACTCGATGGGGCCCTCCAGAGGTCAAACTCCTAGAGGCACTTTCCTTCCTAATCCTCCTTCTCTTCGGATCCTCATCCAAACGAAGCTCCACACGAGCGCCTATGACGTGGCTGATGATAACGCTGGTGATGTTACTATGGTGATGTTACTATGGTGGTGATGTTGACGGTGATGATACTATGGTGGTGATGATCGTGGTGATGTTGATGGTGATGTTACTATGGTGCTGTTACTATGGTGGTGATGATCGTGGCGATGATGATGGTGAAGAGGAAGAAGAAAGTTCGTTGGTGGTGGAGGAGGGGGAAGAGTACTAGAATTCGGATGTATTTTTCAAAAGAGGAGGGGGATGCGACGAATGATGATGGTGATGATGGTGGTGATGATGGTGGTGAGGTGGATGATTTTTTCTTGCGCTGAAGCTCTGTGCTTCGAAGCTCTCTCTGTGGTAACTTGCAACTAGAGACATGTCATATTGCACGGAAGTCGTGGCGGTGCACAACGAAGGAGCCCTAACAAGGGCGTCATGCAAGCTCGTTTCCCCAATTGGCTAAAACCGAACCGCAGGCAGCCATCTAGCAACGAGCACCGAAACCCCAATAACGAATTATCATGAAATTGCTCCTGACAAGCGAACTCACCGAGCGTTGCAGGACTTGATGAAAGCCACTGCTTGCTCGAAGGACTGCTTCCTATTTGTCCCAAACTTGAAGGTTTTCTCCCTGCCCACGGCGGACACGTCTGGCCAGACCCTCCACCCGCCCTTGGATGCACTTGGAAGGATCTTGCCGCCCATGAACTCCACCGCTGTCCCCGCAACCTTGGGCATGTGAGGGACGGCTGCAGGAACTGCTGGAGCAGCCGCTGGCCTCTTCATTGGGCCAGCATGGGCTGGCGCAGCCTTGCGCTTGTTCGTGGCATCGGTGTCAGCCGCTTCCAGCTTCGCAAGGAAGGCGTTGACCTTGGCGTCGTAGTTCTCGTCGTGGAAGTCGAGCTTCGCGAGGAAGTCTGCGACGAGAGCTTTCTTTGTCTTGCCCTTTGCCCTGGCAAGCGCTGCCTTCTCCCTGGCCTCCTTCAGGATGTTCTCGTGCTCAACCTCCATCGTGTGGATATCTGCCAAGGCGTCGCTCGCGCCAGCGGCCGCAGGGTCAGGCTTCTTCATCGGGAGCGCATGCTGATCGAGCGCTGCTCGCCACGGCTGCGTTGATGATGGGGCTTCGAGTGGGGGAGTCATCGCGGCCAGGAGGTCCTGAGACCCACTGGCGGGCGAATCCCCTTCTGGACCACCACGCACAGCCAGGGTCAGGGCAAGTGTTGGCTGCGCGCCTGCATTGCCCGCGGGATCGGCATCTCGGGGACTCCCCACAGGCGTTTCTGGACTGTCAGAGGCGGACCGCACCGACTGAGCCTGCTGTGCCCTCACCTCTGCGAGGTTAGTGGCCGCACTTGCGCCGCTGCGGCCTGGCCGACCCCTGTCGCACATGTGAAGCCAAGGCGCGTCGCTTCCAGGGGGGCCCTGGGATTGCATCCCCTGCAGCATGCTTGCTCCCAGCATCATCGCCTGCTGCTGGGTCAAGCCCATCTGCGAGGCTGCGCTCATGAGGCCTTGCACTGCCCCTTGAGGGCGGAGGTTGCCGAGGTCGAGTGGCTGGTGCTGCCCCATATGCGGCACCATCGCTTGATAGCGCTGCTGCGAAGCGGCTGGCGGGCCGACCTCATCTCTGACCTGCTTGCTGGTGTTCCTGCAAGCCACCATGCCGCGAATCTTAGCGAAGTTCGCGCAGATGCACTGGATCGGCGGGTCGTCCGCGTCTGGGTACATGGCCGAGCGGATGCACTGGGGAAGCTCTGATGGGAATTCAGGCCACGACTTGAGCACCGTGAGCCTCGCATACAGAAGCGGCTCAGCCGTTTGGCTGAAGTCTTTGCCCATGGAGTGCACCAGGTCGTACATGATCTTCTTAGTTACGTCAGAAGTCCAGCACTGGCTCGCAAGAAGTGTCACCATTTCTGCACAAGCTGGGCTCGACGGCTTGTAGAAGCCCCCCTTGCACAAACGGTTCACGATCACCATCGTCTTGGTCGCGGCGTTGAACGCGGCGGACGGATCGCGGATCAGCTCCAAGTCCTTCGCGGTCATATAGTTGAGGATGCTGCCTGATTTCGCCCACTTCTGCGTGTCGTGAGGTGCCAGCCCTGGCGAAATCCTCGACATCGTGAGCTTCTGCTCCACTGCTAGCGAAAGCTCTTGCTTCTGATCTACAGTGAAGCCCGAACGAGAGATGGCCATCAGGAGGTCTGACGTATCGTCGCTGCTGAGAGACTGCTGCAAGGTGCGGATCATCGCGCAAAGCGACTGACCCAAGCATACCATCACGCGAGCCGTGCTAGTAGGGTCAGAGTGAATCTGAGCATGTGCCTCGATGACGCGAGCACTGCCACGAATCTCCTCAAGAATCCGTTGAACGGACGCCATGGTTGAAAGAGATCGTGTGAACTTGAGCCCAAAAAATGACTACGATTTCAGCCCGCGAGCAGGTCAAACAGAGTGTTTGATTTCGACTACGATCGACCGATGATTTCGATTTCGAAAGGGCTGGTCGACGACGATCGACCGAGGCTTTCGATTTCGAAAGGGCTGGTCGACGACGATCGACCGAGGCTTTCGATTTCGAAAGGGCGGGTCGACGACGATCGACAGAGGTTTTCAATTTCGAAATGCCTGGTCGAAACCAGCTCCCAGGGCAACCAGTTATTTTTTATCAATCGCTTGGAAAATCCGGCATTCTTTGGTTGTGTTTCCCATGCGTAAACGTCATGACCAGCTGTGTTTCCTACCACGAAGTGGGCTATATAACGAGCCAGCGTCCCTTTTGTCGTGGCCCAACTCTCAGACACAAGCTCCCCCAGAGACCACAAACGACACAGATGTCGGGCGGTGCATGATGTGGGCATCATGCAAACACGCAAAGCCTAGGGCATAGGACATGACCAGGTGGGAGGAGAAATCCCATGCCCAAGAATGATGGTGGTGATGATGGTGATGATGGTGATGATGGTGATGATGGTGATGATCATGACCAGTGTGGTGGTGATGATGGTGATGATGATGATGATGACGATGATTTGTTTTGCTTTGCACTGCTCGTGCCCCCTGATCTTGCCGCGGCATTCGCGTCGCCCCACGCGCGCGAGACACAGCAACCCAGCCTATGCCCTCGCACAGCAGCCGTGTCGCCACAATGCCTCACGAATCCGCGCTGAGTTCGTCAGCCTTGCGCTTGGCCGCCGATGACTCCTCCTGGCTCATTAAAACCTCTGCCTGGAACTTGAAGAACACCCAACGGAACACATCATTCTCAAGCAAGAGCGACGCCGATGAAGGCGAAATCTCACACGGCATATGTGTCTCCACGGCGGGCACCACAACGCCGTCGACTTCAAATTGAGGAAGCGTCACTTGTACAGTCTTCGAGTCTGTGTCGGCCACGAGCTTTCTCATAGCCGCACTCGCCTGCCTCAGCTGATACAAGGAGCGGCGTGGGGCTTCGTCCTGCATGGCCTGATTGGCCTGACCAAGATCCGCCATGGTAGCCTCCGTCTGAAGCGTGCACAGGATGGTGATGACGCTGCTGACGTGCTTGTTGTATGCCTTCTTCCCCGAGAACCAAGCTTGGAGGCCCTTGTCACCCCTTGACAAGACTGCGAAACGAACTCCTCCAACCTGTTTTATGGGACACCCGCACCACGGGGGAAGCTTGGCCCTTGCACGGCCGACCGTGATCGACTCCTCGAACGTGATGCTATCACACTCGAGGCGGTCGGCCATTGCAGCAGCCGAGTGTTTGTCAGCCCGCAAGAATTCCAAGGAACGAGCTCCGATCTGACAAACGGCTGCGGTCGAAATGATGGCGACGCGATTGCGACGTTGAATGGCGCGATGAATGGCGTGGTTGTGATGAATGTGCTAATTGGAATGACTGCACGTGCATGAATGTACATGTTGCTGGATGCGATGAATGGTGTCGTGAACGTGATGTAGGCGTGATATCTACAGTAGCGCAATCCTTTCTAGGATGCTTACCATGACGCCTCAATTATACGACGCCACGGCTGGTGCCGCTTCTCTCTCCTGGTCAGAACGCGAGTGGTATCATGAAACACGCCACACCCCTGCTCCCCTAACTCTGGACACCCCGCGCGGATAGCACCAGCATAAGCATAAGCATAAACATAATAATAAGCATATGCATCGGCATAAACATAAGCATAGACATACGCAGAAGCATAAACGCAATCATAAGCATGATCATAGTCATAAGCACAATCATAAGCATAAGCATGGGCATACGCATAAGAACAAGCATAATCATACTCATACGAATAAACATAAAGATAAATATAAATCAACATCACCATCATGATCATAATCATAAGCATACGCATAAACATAAAACCATACATCATACGCATAAGCATAAGCATACGCATACGCATAACGGGGCTACACCGAAAGCCCAAGGGGCAGCGTTCGCATTTACTCGGAACCATTTCGGCACACGGCCCCATAGGGAGCTTCACCAGCGCCTCTGCAAGGCAAGGTGCAATGTCGCGTCGTGCATTGTGTTGCTACTGGGTCCTCCTCCTCCTCCTCCTCCCCCTCCTCCTCCTCCTCCCTATCCTCCTCCTCTTCCACCTCCCTCCTCATCCGTCTCCTCCCCCCTCCCCCTTCCCGTTCCTCCTTCTCCTCCTCCTCCTCCTACTCCTCCTCCTACCCTTACTCCTCCCCATCCATCCTCTGGAGCAGGAGGAGGAAGGTGGCGATGCTTTTTCCAGCGCTCAGAAAGGGGGCGCCCGCAGAGAACAGGCTATGTCGCTTATGTTGATGCCAGGCCAACAATCACACCAACCATGCACAGGCTATGGGGAACAGACCGCGTGTAGTAGAAGCGGCACCGTACAATGGAAGTACGTGCGTGCAAAAGCAAGCGGGGCAGCGCGAGCTGCAAGCGAGGCCCAATCGTGTCCCAGAAGCCAGGTTGAGTGCCACTCAGCGTGGCAAAGATAACAACATCAAATCAGATTTTCCACCCTCGTCCTCCTGGCTATTTTTTTGTGTTTTTGTTGGTGACCAATTTCCTGGCATATGTAAGTCTCGGTGGGGAGCTGTCTTACTTTCGGCGCTTCCCATCAGTGCGATCGTCCGTGGTAGTAGTCCTCTTCGAAGGACCACGGACATACAGAAAATCACCTGGCTTAATTACACGCTGGTTCTGCAGAATCGGCACTTGGACGGGGAAGATGCCCAGCACGTCGCCTACGTTGGGCGGGCTGGTCACGTGCACAGTGTTGCTCACGGCAATTTTTTTCAAAATCATATTGACTGACTCATCGGGAGGCGCTTCACCGATGCACCAAAATGGCGGAGTGAAGTCATGGTCATTGCCTTTGCAAGACCACTGCTGCTGGATGCTGAACGACGTTGGGGGTGAGTCCAGCAACTTACCCAAATCGACATGTTTGTCGGGGCACGCTACCTCCACTTTCCTATCCTTGATGTTCTTGCTGACTGGGACGAGTGTCAACTCACCGACAGCGTACGCTTTTGACGCGCGAACTGCCACTGGATTGGTAAATACTTCCAAGCCGTCGTACACATGTGAGAATCTCTCACTCATGCGCACCAACGCAATCGTGATGTGTGCTGTCACGTTCATCACTTTCCAGCTGTCGCATTGTTCTGGCACTGACAACAAGAACTCGACCTTGCTTTGGGGCTTCTGGGTGGTGATAATGTATTTGTCTTTGAGATCAGTCAAGCCGACGGTCAGCTCAGGCTCCGTGTCATGCACGCCAGTTGGGATAAGTTTACACAACCTGCCATCGATGGTGGCAATCTTGAAGAGCACACAATTGACGGCGGGGTCTGGTTTCTTGGCCTTGACGATGGCATCGGGCTTGTGGCCCAGTAGAGATAATTGAAACTTGGGGTCTTTCACATTCTCCATTGTCTGCTGCGCTACTTGCAACGTTTCCACACCGCTGGCCGATGATGAAGGCTCTGTCGTGCTCGGTGGAACCTCTACTGTGGGCACCTACGCATGGAGCTCAAATCCACAATCAACCAGGCACCAAGATCACCGCAACATATCCCGAAGACTCACGCTTCACTGCCTGATGTCTTGGACAGCCAGCTGGTGAATCTAAGGCACATGTGCGGCGACCTTGGCGCGGCGAGTTGCGGTTTCCAGCTCAACTCAAGGCCAGGTTGCCGACATTCCAAGCTCAAGATTT
>CAUYUJ010009376.1:12500-17500 GCA_963575745.1 Prorocentrum cordatum | reverse complement strand
TGCGCGGCCCGACGCGCCGCCCGCAGCCACTTCAGGCGACGCGCGCTGCCCGACCTTACTGTCTCGGCCGCTGCCGCGGGTCGCAGCTTCGGCGGCCTCAGCGCGCCCGCCTTTGCATCTCCAGCCGCGCCTCGACAACGCATCGGCGCCGCTGCGCTTTCGGCTGGCTCTCCCGCCACGAGGGCACTCTCACACTGCCTACCGCGTGCCCAGGGTGTCTCGCTGCAGGGGTCGTTCGGCCGTCCGCGCCAGGGCGCGCAACGCCGCAAAAGAACAGGCCCTGGAACGCTAACTCTGCCATTTTGGGGTCACCCCTGAGCCGCCCCGAAGGCACTTTCAGAGTCCCTGCGGTGCAACGTGCGCGCCCGTGTCGCCCATGTCGCGCGCAGCGCCCATGTCGCCCACGTCGCCCATGTCGCCCATGTCGCCGCGCATGTCGCCCACGGCGCGAGCGCGCCTTTGCGCGGCGCCCGCGTTGAACGCGCGGTTTTGGCGGCGCCGATCGCGTGGGTAGGGTGTCCCGCTGCAGGGGTCGTTCGGCCGTCCGCGCCAGGGCGCCCAACGCCGCAAAAGAACATGCGCTGGAACGCAAACTCTGCATTTTTTTGGTCACCCTGAGCCGCCCCGAAGGCACTTTCAGAGTCCCTGCGGCGCGCGCGACCGTGCGCGCCGCCTTTCGTGCGTACTTTGCGCGGTTGAACGCGCAGTTTTGGCGGCGCCGACCGTGTCTGCAGGGTGTCCCGCTGCAGGGGTCGTTCGGCCGTCCGCGCCAGGGCGCCCAACGCCGCAAACGAACAGGCCCTGGAACGCAAACTCTGCCATTTTTGTGTCACCCCTGAGCCGCCCCGAAGGCACTTTCAGAGTCCCTGCGGTGCGACGTGGGCGCCCATGTCGCCCATGTCGCGCCCAGCGCCCATGTCGCCCACGTCGCCCATGTCGCCCATGTCGCCGCCCATGTCGCCCACGGCGCGAGCGCGCCTTTGCGCGGCGCCCGCGTTGAACGCGCGGTTTTGGCGGCGCCGACCGTGTGGGTAGGGTGTCCCGCTGCAGGGGTCGTTCGGCCGTCCGCGCCAGCGCGCCCAACGCCGCAAACGAAAATGGCTTGGAACGCAAACTCTGCAATTTTTTTGTCACCCTGAGCCGCCCCGAAGGCACTTTCAGAGTCCCTGCGGCGCGCGCGACCGTGCGCGCCGCCTTTCGGTGCGTACTTTGCGCGGTTGAGCGCGCAGTTTTGGCGGCGCCGACCGTGTCTGCAGGGTGTCCCGCTGCAGGGGTCGTTCGGCCGTCCGCGCCAGGGCGCCCAACGCCGCAAACGAACAGGCCCTGGAACGCAAACTCTGCCATTTTTGGGTCACCCTGAGCCGCCCCGAAGGCACTTTCAGAGTCCCTGCGGTGCGACGTGGGCGCCCATGTCGCCCATGTCGCGCGCTGCACCCATGTCGCCCGCGTCGCCCATGTCGCCCATGTCGCCGCCCATGTCGCCCACGGCGCGGGCGCGCCTTTGCGCGGCGCCCGCGTTGAACGCGCGGTTTTGGCGGCGCCGACCGTGTGGGCAGGGTGTCCCGCTGCAGGGGTCGTTCGGCCGTCCGCGCCAGGGCGCCCAACGCCGCAAAAGAAAATGCCTGGAACGCAAACTCTGCAATTTTTTGGTCACCCTGAGCCGCCCCGAAGGCAGTTTCAGAGTCCCTGCGGCGCGCGCGACCGTGCGCGCCGCCTTTTCGGTGCGTACTTTGCGCGGTTGAACGCGCAGTTTTGGCGGCGCCGACCGTGTCTGCAGGGTGTTCCGCTGCAGGGGTCGTTCGGCCGTCCGCGGCAGGGCGCCCAACGCCGCAAAAGAAAATGCCCTGGAACGCAAACTCTGCAATTTTTTGTGTCACCCCTGAGCCGCCCCGAAGGCACTTTCAGAGTCCCTGCGGCGCGCGCGACCGTGCGCTGCGCCTTTGGGTGCGTATTTTGCGCGGTTGAACGCGCAGTTTGGCGGCGCCGACCGTGTGGGCAGGGCGTCCCGCTGCAGGGGTCGTTCGGCCGTCCGCGCCAGGGCGCCCAACGCCGCAAAAGAACAGGCCCTGGAACGCAAACTCTGCCATTTTTTTGGTCACCTCTGAGCTGCGCGCGGCCGTGCGCGCCGCCTTTCGGTGCGCACTTTGCGCGGTAGAGCGCGCAGCGTTGGCGGCGCCGACCGTGTGGGCAGGGCGTCCCGCTGCAGGGGTCGTTCGGCCGTCCGCGCCAGGGCGCCCAACGCCGCAAAAGAACAGGTCCTGGAACGCAAACTCTGCAATTTTTTGGTCACCCCTGAGCCGCCCCGAAGGCACTTTCAGAGTTCCTGGCGGCGCGCGCGACCGTGCGCGGCGCCTTTCGGTGCGTATTTTGCGCGGTTGAACGCGCAGTGTTGGCGGCGCCGACCGTGTGGGCAGGGTGTCCCGCTGCAGGAGTCGTTCGGCCGTCCGCGCCAGGGCGCCCAACGCCGCAAAAGAACAGGCCCTGGAACGCAAACTCTGCAATTTTTTGATCACCTCTGAGCTGCGCGCGGCCGTGCGCGCCGCCTTTCGGTGCGCACTTTGCGCGGTGGAACGCGCAGTTTTGGCGGCGCCGACCGTGTGGCAGGGTGTCCCGCTGCAGGGGTCGTTCGGCCGTCCGCGCCAGGGCGCCCAACGCCGCAACAGAAAATGCCCTGGAACGCAAACTCTGCAATTTTTTGGTCACCCCCGAGCCGCCCCGAAGGCACTTTCAGTGTTCCTGCGGCGCGCGCGACCGTGCGCGGCGCCTTTCGGTGCGTATTTTGCGCGGTTGAACGCGCAGTGTTGGCGGCGCCGACCGTGTCTGCAGGGTGTCCCGCTGCAGGGATCGTTCGGCCGCCCGCGCCAGGGCGCCCAACGCAGCAAAAGAACATGCCCTGGAACGCAAACTCTGCTATTTTTTGTCACCTCTGAGCTGCGCGCGGCCGTGCGCGCTTCCTTTCGGTGCGCACTTTGCGCGGTGGAACGCGCAGTGTTGGCGGCGCCGACCGTGTGGGCAGGGTGTCCCGCTGCAGGGGTCGTTCGGCCGTCCGCGCCAGGGCGCCCAACGCCGCAAAAGAAAATGCATTGGAACGCAAACTCTGCAATTTTTGGTCACCCCTGAGCCGCCCCGAAGGCACTTTCAGAGTCCCTGCGGCGCGCGCGACCGTGCGCAGCGCCGTTGGGTGCGTATTTTGCGCGGTTGAACGCGCAGCGTTGGCGGCGCGACCGTGTGGGCAGGGCGTCCCGCTGCAGGGGTCGTTCGGCCGTCCGCGCCAGGGCGCCCAACGCCGCAAAGAACAGGCCCTGGAACGCAAACTCGCCATTTTTTGGTCACCTCTGAGCTGCGCGCGGCCGTGCGCGCCGCCTTTCGGTGCGCACTTTGCGCGGTTGAACGCGCAGTGTTGGCGGCGCCGACCGTGTGGGCAGGGTGTCCCGCTGCAGGGGTCGTTCGGCCGCCCGCGCCAGGGCGCCCAACGCGCAAAAGAACAGGCCCTGGAACGCAAACTCTGCAATTTTTTGGTCACCTTGAGCTGCGCGCGGCCGTGCGCGCCGCCTTTCGGTGCGCACTTTGCGCGGTAGAACGCGCAGTTTTGGCGGCGCCGACCGTAGGGCAGGGTGTCCCGCTGCAGCGCGCGTCGTTCGGCCGTCCGCGCCAGGGCGCCCAACGCCGCAACAGAAAACGCCCTGGAACGCAAACTCTGCAAATTTTTGGTCACCCCTGAGCCGCCCCGAAGGCACTTTCAGAGTCACTTCGGATGTGCTTGCGGGCAGCCCAGGAAAGCACCTGGGAGGTGCCTGCGGACAGCCTAGGCAAGGCACTTGGGAGGGTGCCTGCGGGCGCTTGGGGAAGGCACTTGTGCAGTGCCTGCGGGCGGCCCAGGAAAGCACCTGGGAAGTGCCTGCGGGCAGCTTAGGAAAGGCACTTGGGAGGTGCCTGCGGGCGCCTGGGGAAGGCACTTGTGCAGTGCCTGCGGGCCGCCCAGGAAAGCACCTGGGAAGTGCCTGCGGGCAGCTCTGGGAGGGCACTTGAGAGGGCGTGTAGGCAGCCCAGGAAAGGCACTTCCGATGTGCCTGCGGGCCGCCCAGGCAAGGCACTTGGCAGGTGCCTGCGGCGGCCCAGGAAAGGCACTTTGGAGGTGCCTGCGGGCGCCTGGGGAAGGCACTGGTGCAGTGCCTGCGGGCGGCCCAGGCGCACAGGAAATGCACTTGGGAGGTGCCTGCGGCAGCCCAGGAAAGGCACTTGGGAGGTGCCTGCGGGCGCCTGAGAGCAGCGCTGTGAGGTGCTTGTGGGGAGGCCAGGGAAGGCACTTCCCATGTGCTTGCGGGCAGCCCAGGAAAGCCCCTGGAGGTGCCTGCGGGCAGCCCAGGAAAGGCACTTTGGAGTGCCTGCGGGCGCCCAGGAAAGCACCTGGGAGGTGCCTGCGGGCGCCTGGGGAAGGCACTGGTGCAGTGCCTGCGGGCGGCCCAGGCGCACAGGAAATGCACTTGGGAGGTGCCTGCGGGCAGCCCAGGAAAGGCACTTGGGAGGTGCCTGCGGGCGCCTGAGAGCAGCGCTGTGAGGTGCTTGTGGGGAGGCCAGGGAAGGCACTTCGGATGTGCTTGCGGGCAGCCCAGGAAAGCACCTGGGAGGTGCCAGCGGCAGCCCAGGAAAGGCACTTTGGAGGTGCCTGCGGGCAGCCCAGGAAAGGCACTTGGGAGGTGCCTGCGGGCGCCTGAGCGCAGCGCTGTGAGGTGCTTGTGGGGAGGCCAGGGAAGGCACTTCCCATGTGCTTGCGGGCAGCCCAGGAAAGCACCTGGGAGGTGCCTGCGGCAGCCCAGGAAAGGCACTTTGGAGGTGCCTGCGGGCAGCCCAGGAAAGGCACTTGGGAGGTGCCTGCGGGCGCCTGAGCGCAGCGCTGTGAGGTGCTTGTGGGGAGGCAAGGGAAGGCACTTCGGATGTGCTTGCGGGCAGCCCAGGAAAGCACCTGGGAGGTGCCTGCGGGCAGCCTAGGCAAGGCACTT
>CAUYUJ010009376.1:0-2500 GCA_963575745.1 Prorocentrum cordatum | reverse complement strand
CGTACTTTGCGCGCTTGAACGCGCAGTTTTGGCGGCGCCGACCGTGTCTGCAGGGTGTTCCGCTGCAGGTCGTTCGGCCGTCCGCGGCAGGGCGCCCAACGCCGCAAAAGAAAATGCCCTGGAACGCAAACTCTGCAATTTTTTGTGTCACCCCTGAGCCGCCCCGAAGGCACTTTCAGAGTCCCTGCGGCGCGCGCGACCGTGCGCCGCGCCTTTGGGTGCGTATTTTGCGCGGTTGAACGCGCAGTGCTGGCGGCGCCGACCGTGTGGGCAGGGCGTCCCGCTGCAGGGGTCGTTCGGCCGTCCGCGCCAGGGCGCCCAACGCCGCAAAAGAACAGGCCCTGGAACGCAAACTCTGCAATTTTTTAGTCACCTCTGAGCTGCGCGCGGCCGTGCGCGCAGCCTTTCGGTGCGCACTTTGCGCGGTAGAGCGCGCAGTTTTGGCGGCGCCGACCGTGTGGGCAGGGTGTCCCGCTGCAGGGGTCGTTCGGCCGTCCGCGCCAGGGCGCCCAACGCCGCAAAAGAACAGGTCCTGGAACGCAAACTCTGCAATTTTTTGGTCACCCCTGAGCCGCCCCGAAGCCACTTTCAGAGTCCCTGCGGCGCGCGCGGAACGGTTGCGGCGGCGCATTGCGGTGCGATGCGTATTTTGCCGGTTGAACGCGCAGTGTTGGTCGCGCCGACCGTGGTGGGCCAGGGTGTCCCGCTGCAGGAGTCGGTCGGCGTCCGCGCCAGGGCGCCCAACGCCGCAAAGAACAGCCTGGAACGGCAAACTCTGCAATTTTTGAGCACCTCTGAGCTGCGCGCGGGCCGTGCGCCGCCGCTCTTCGGTGCGCACTTTGTGCGCGGTGGAACGCGCAGTTTGGCGGCGCCCCGGACCGTTTGCGGCAGGTGTCCGCGGCAGGGGTCGTTCGGCCGTCCGCGCCAGGGCGCCCAACGCCGCAACAGAAAATGCCCTGGAACGCAAACTCTGCAATTTTTTGGTCACCCCCGAGCCGCCACGAAGGCACTTTCAGTGTTCCTGCGGCGCGCGCGACCGTGCGCGGCGCCTTTCGGTGCGTATTTTGCGCGGTTGAACGCGCAGTGTTGGCGGCGCCGACCGTGTCTGCAGGGTGTCCCGCTGCAGGGATCGTTCGGCCGCCCGCGCCAGGGCGCCCAACGCAGCAAAAGAACATGCCCTGGAACGCAAACTCTGATATTTTTTGTCACCTCTGAGCTGCGCGCGGCCGTGCGCGCTTCCTTTCGGTGCGCACTTTGCGCGGTGGAACGCGCAGTGTTGGCGGCGCCGACCGTGTGGGCAGGGTGTCCCGCTGCAGGGGTCGTTCGGCCGTCCGCGCCAGGGCGCCCAACGCCGCAACAGAAAATGCATTGGAACGCAAACTCTGCAATTTTTTGGTCACCACTGAGCCGCCCCGAAGGCACTTTCAGAGTCCCTGCGGCGCGCGCGACCGTGCGCAGCGCCTTTGGGTGCGTATTTTGCGCGGTTGAACGCGCAGCGTTGGCGGCGCCGACCGCGTGGGCAGGGCGTCCCGCTGCTGGGGTCGTTCGGCCGTCCGCGCCAGGGCGCCACGCGCAAAAGGAACAGGCCCTGAAACGCAAACTCTGCCATTTTTGGTCAACCCTGAGCTGCGCGCGGCCGTGCGCGCCGCCTTTCGGTGCGTATTTTGCGCGGTTGAACGCGCAGTGTTGGCGGCGCCGACCGTGTCTGCAGGGAGTCCCGCTGCAGGGTTCGTTCGGCCGACCGCGCCAGGGCGCCCAACGCCGCAAAAGAACAGGCCCTGGAACGCAAACTCTGCCATTTTTTTGTCACCTCTGAGCTGCGCGCGGCCGTGCGCGCCGCCTTTCGGTGCGCACTTTGCGCGGTAGAACGCGCAGTTTTGGCGGCGCCGACCGTGTGGGCAGGGTGTCCCGCTGCAGGGGTCGTTCGGCCGTCCGCGCCAGGGCGCCCAACGCCGCAACAGAAAACGCCCTGGAACGCAAACTCTGCAATTTTTTGGTCACCCCTGAGCCGCCCGAAGGCACTTTCAGAGTCACTTCGGATGTGCTTGCGGGCAGCCCAGGAAAGCACCTGGGAGGTGCCTGCGGACAGCCTAGGCAAGGCACTTGGGAGGGGCCTGCGGGCGCTTGGGGAAGGCACTTGTGCAGTGCCTGCGGGCAGCCCAGGAAAGCACCTGGGAAGTGCCTGCGGGCAGCTTAGGAAAGGCACTTGGGAGGTGCCTGCGGGCGCCTGGGGAAGGCACTTGTGCAGTGCCTGCGGGCCGCCAGGAAAGCACCTGGGAAGTGCCTGCGGGCAGCTCTGGGAAGGCACTTGAGAGGGCGTGTAGGCAGCCCAGGAAAGGCACTTCCGATGTGCCTGCGGGCCGACCAGGCAAGGCACTTGGGAGGTGCCTGCTGCAGCCCAGGAAAGGCACTTTGGAGGTGCCTGCGGGCGCCTGGGGAAGGCACTGGTGCAGTGCCTGCGGGCGGCCCAGGCGCACAGGAAATGCACTTGGGAGGTGCC
>CAUYUJ010009375.1:32500-34578 GCA_963575745.1 Prorocentrum cordatum | reverse complement strand
CGAAGCCAAATCCGAGAGTACGAGATGCTGTACAAGGCGCAGCTGCAGTTCGGTCCTGGCACCCCCGGCGCGGCGGGCCAGTGCCACCTTGGCGTCCCGCACGGGCAGAAGCGGGCCCTCGAGGCCATGGAGCACTCGGAGCCGCCGTCGCCGATGGCTACCTGAGCGGGGCACGTCCATTCCGGCCCCCTTGCCATTCCTCGCCCTCCCCCCCACCCTTCCTCCCTGGTAGGCTTAAGTCGGGCCTGTCCCTCGTACTACAGGAGGAATATTCAAAAATAGTTTGAACATAGTCAGAGGACGATGTTTCGATAATTTGTAATTTTTTTCAAACATTTTTTGTGACTATTTTTAATTCGTAAGGGCTTCGCCCCATGCCGCCGGCCCCCTGTCTCGGATAATGGGAGATGCAAAAGCTAAATCATGAGGTCTGGCCGCCGCCGTGAAGCAGTGTCGGGACCTGTTTGTTTTTCGACCCTCTCCCTGCGGATCTGCGTCACGGGTGCCACCGAATTTCAGAAATGTAGTAAATCCTTTGTGTTTTTCGACCCTGACCCTACGGATCTGCGTGAGGGGTGCCGCCGAATTTCGAAAATGTGGCAAATCCCCGGTGTTTTTGGACTTTGACCCTGCCGATCTGCGTGAGGGGTGTCCTCGAATTTTAGAAATGTGGCAAATCCCTTGTGTTTTTGGGCCCTGACCCTGCCACCGAATTTCAGAAATGTGGCAAATCCTTCGTGTTTTTGGTCCCTGACCCCGCCGATCTGCGTGAGGGGTGTCATCGACTGTGAGAAATGTATCAAATTCTTTGTGTTTTTACACGCTGACCCCGCCGATCTGCGTGAGGGGTGCCACCGAATGTCAGAAATGTGGCAAATCCCTTATGTTTTTGGACCCTGACCCTGCCGATCTGCGTGAGGGGTGCCCCCGCATTTTAGAAATGTGGCAAATCCCTGGTGTTTTTGGACCCTGACCCCGCCGATCTGCGTGAGGGGTGCCGTCGAATGTCAGACATGTTGCAAATCCCTTGTGTTTTTGGACCCTGACCCGCTCGATCTGCGTGAGAGGTGCCCCCGAATTTCAGAAATGTGGCAAATCCCTGGTGTTTTTGGACCCTGACCCCGCCGATCTGCGTGAGGGGTGCCGTCGAATTTCAGAAATGTGGCAAATCCCTGGTGTTTTTTGGACCCTGACCCCGCCGATCTGCGTGAGGGGTGCCGTCGAATGTTAGAAATGTGGCAAATCCCTTGTGTTTTTGGGCCCTGACCCCGCCGATCTGCGTGAGGGGTGCCGTCGAGTTTCAGAAATGTGGCAAATCCCTGGTGTTTTTGGACCCTGACCCCGCCGATCTGCGTGAGGGGTGCCGTCGAATTTTAGAAATGTGGCAAATCCCTGGTGTTTTTGGGCCCTGACCCCGCCGACTGCGTGAGGGGGTGCCGTTCGAATGTCACGAAATGTGCAAATCCCTTGTGGTTGGACCCTCGACCCCCGCGATCTGCGTGAGGGTTCCGTCGACTCAGAAATGTGGCAAATCCCCCCCAACCCCCACCCCCCCCACAACCCCCCCCCCCACCCCCCCCAAATCCATGCGTGTTTTTGGACCCTGGACCCCGCCGATCTGTGGCAGGGGTGCCGTCGAATTTCAGAAATGTGGCAAATCCCTTGTGTTTTTGGGTCCTGACCCCGCCGATCTGCGTGAGGGGTGCCGTCGAATGTCAGAAATGTTGCAAATCCCTGGTGTTTTTGGACCCTGACCCCGCCGATCTGCGTGAGGGGTGCCGTCGAATTTCAGAAATGTGGCAAATCCCTTGTGTTTTTGGACCCTGACCCTGCCGATCTGCATGAGGGGTGCCGTCGAATTTCAGAAATGTGGCAAATCCCTGGTGTTTTTCGACCCTGACCCCGCCGATCTGCGTGAGGGGTGCCGTCGAATGTCAGAAATGTTGCAAATCCCTTATGTTTTTGGACCCTGACCCCGCCGATCTGCGTGAGGGGTGCCGTCGAATGTCAGAAATGTTGCAGATCCCTTATGTTTTTGAACCCTGACCCCGCCGATCCGCGTGAGGGGTGCAGTGGAA
>CAUYUJ010009375.1:22500-27500 GCA_963575745.1 Prorocentrum cordatum | reverse complement strand
CTAATTCGAATGCCAATACTAATACTAATATTAATACTAATACTAATACTAATACTCTAATACTAATACTAATACTAATACTAATACTAATACTAATACTAATACTAATACTAATACTAATACTAATACTAATACTAATACTAATACTAATACTAATACTAATACTAATACTAATACTAATACTAATACTAATACTAATACTAATACTAATACTAATACTAATACTAATACTAATACTAATACTAATACTAATACTAATACTAATACTAATACTACTAATACTAATACTAATACAAATACTAATACGACTGCTAATACTAATACTACTACTAATACTAATATGAATTCTTATACGACTACTAATACTAATACTATCAGTTGTACTAATATTAATACTAATACTGTTACTAGTAATATCATTACTAATAATACGAACACGGGTGATAATAATGACACTAACAATTCTATCAGGAATGATGATGGTACTGTTAATAACATGTTTCATTTCATATGTATTGTATTACTAATAATACTACTACAGATAATGCTTGTAATACTTATACCATGGTGCATGCTCATACTATTAATAAGGCGACCAATAATAACAGTAGCACTACTAATACGAATAATCAGGATGACAATCATAATGCGGGCGATAATAATATTGATAGTAATACTAATCGTGCTGAGAAGAAGGGGACGATGAGGAGGATGAGGAGCAGGAGGAGGAGGAGGACGAGGAGAAGATGGAGCATGAAGAGGAGGAGGAGGATGAGGAGGAGGAGGAGGAGGAGGAGGAGGAGGTAGGAGGAGAGGAGGAGGAGAGAGGAGGAGGGGGGGATGGGGACGGGGGGAGGGGTGAGGAGAGGGGGGGAGGGGGAGGGGCATGGGAGGAGGGGGAGGAGGAAGGAGGAGGAGAGGAGGAGGAGGACGAGGAGAGGAGGAGGAGGCGGAGGCGAGGGCGGAGGAGGGAGAGGAGGATGAGGGGGGAGAGGAGGAGGAGGGGCCGGGGGGGGAAGAGGGATGAAGAGGAGGAGGAGAAGGAGGAGCAGGAGGAGGAGGAAGGAGGAGGAGGGGCAGAGGAAGCGGATGGAGGAGGAGGAGGAAAGAGGAGGAGGATGAGGAGGAAGCAGATGAGTAGGGAGGGAGGAGGAGGAGGAGGAGGAGGAGGAGGAGGAGGAGGAGGAGGAGGGGGGGAGGGTATGATGATGATGTCGATGATGATGCTGCTGATGATGATGATGGATGGTGTGAGCAGATTCTGTGCTGGTAGGAAAAAGCTAATGTGATGGTGATGATGATGCTGATGCTGCTGATGCTGATGATGTTGATGCTGATGCTGATGATGATGCTGATGATGCTGATGATGATGATGATGATGGTGATGATGATGATGACCATGATGCTGATGCTGATGATGATGACGATGATACTGATGATGAATATTACGATTCTGATTATGATCATGATAACGATTATGATGCTGATGATGCTGATGCTGATGATACTGATGCTGCTGCTGATGATGATGCTGCTGCTGATGATGATGCTGATGATGATGATGATGATGATGAGAAGGAGGAGGAGGAGCAGGAGGATGAGGAGGAGGACGAGGACGAGGAGGAGGACGATGAGGAGGAGTAGGAGAAGGCGGAGGAGGAGGAGAAAGATGATGATGATGATGATGATGATGCTGATGATGATGATGATGATGATGCTGCTGCTGCTGCTGATGATGATGATGATGATGGTGGTGGTGGTGGTGGTGGTGGTGGTGATGATGATGATGATGATGAGGAGGAGGAGGATGATGATGATGCCTATGATGACGATTATGATGATGATGCTGATGATGATGATGATGATGATGATGATGATGATGATGATGGTGATGCTGATGCTAATGCTGATGATGATGCTGCTGCTGATGCTGCTGATGATGATTGACCGAGGTATGATGATGTTGATGAGATGATGCTGATGATGATGAGATGATGCGAGACGATGGACGATTGACGATGATTGATGATGATGATGATGATGAGATGATGATGATGATGATGATGAGATTGATAGCTGCTGAAATGCTGCTTGCTGCTGATGCTGAGGATGATGATGCTCTTGATGATGCTGATGCATGCTGCTGATGATGCTGCTGCTGATGGCTGCTGCTGATGATGATGATGATGCTGATGATGATGATGATGCTGATGATGATGATGATGATGATGATGATGATGATGATGATGATGATGATGATGATGATGATGATGATGATGAGAAGGAGGAGGAGGAGGAGCAGGAGGAGGAGGAGAAGGAGGAGGAACAGGTTGAGGAGGAGGAGGAGGAGGAGGAGGAGGAGGCGGAGGAGGAGAAGGAGGAACAGGTGAAGGAGGAGGAGGAGGAGGAGGAGGAGGAGGAGGAGGA
The DNA here is from genome assembly GCA_963575745.1 of Prorocentrum cordatum. Lineage (NCBI taxonomy): Eukaryota > Dinophyceae > Prorocentrales > Prorocentraceae > Prorocentrum > Prorocentrum cordatum. Next base: position 25,073 of record CAUYUJ010009375.1, on the reverse strand, counting down.
TTAGGAGGAGGATGAGGACGAAGACAACGGGCAAACGCGGGGGGCAATGAAGGAAAGGGAGGGATTTAAGCCTCTTCAGCCCCTGTGGGCGCGCTCTTGGGTTTGTTTTTGACCTCTTCAGGGGCTTCTTGGGTGACTAGTGGCCTCCTGGGGGCGTTTTGGGGCGGGCGGTTCGGACTGTCGGTTGGTGGTCCCCGTCTTGGGAGCCCCTTGGCAGTCTTTGGCGTTTCTTCGGCTGTCCTGGGGCATTCTCGAGCCGCGTCGGCTGTCTTGGGGCATTCTCGAGCCGCGTCGGCACCCTCTCGGAGCCCTCTTGGGCCATGGCCTTCCCGGAGGAGGCCGCGGCACACGTGAGCTCGAGGCGCCAAGGGTCCTCCCCCTCTGGAGGGATCTTCGTCGCCGCGGCCGCACGCAGGAGGAGGAGGAGGAGGAGGAAGAGGAGGAGGAGGAGGAGGAGGAGGAGGAGGAGGAGGAGGAGGAGGAGGACGAGGACGAGGACGAGGAGGAGGAGGAGGAAGAGGAGGACAAACGTTCCAGAGTGGTATCCAGGCGGCAAAAAACAATGACCACAAAAAACTTACACATTCAGTGTGATACGCTGGCGCCCCCCCAACGAACGCGAGTTTCGGTTTGTGGGCCCCGTCGGGGCCCTCGAAGTGTACGCGGGCTCTGTGTTGTACATACACAGTGTGGCGCACGCAGGCGCCAGTCGCCGCTCTGCGCGCGGCTGCTGTGGTGTGCGCGCGGATCGTGTTGTACACAGGCGCTGTGGTGCACGCGGAACGGGTTCGTGTGGCCGCAGCTGTGCTGTGCAAAGGCGTTGTGGCGTGCGCGTGTGTACACAGGCATTGTGGTGCACAAGAGCACTACCATGCACCCACTCATTGTGATGTGCACAGACGATGTGGTGCATGCGTAGGGTGCTGCATCAGCGTGCGTGGTGAAAACGGGCATTGCGGTGTCAACGCGCCTGGTGGCGATCGCAGCTGCAAAGCCATGTCGCTACATCAGCACCAAGAGTGGCAACAAAAACACTGCTTTCAGAAAAAACATTCGAACGGCTAGGCACGACTGTTTTATGTTATGTGCCAGCGAACCCACCCACCCGCCCACCCAGCCACATAATGCGCGCCATGTGGTTTCAAAAAAACTGGAGCTCGAGTCAGTTCCCCCCCTGGCGTTGCCCTTTGGCTTGCGGGCCATACGGCCTTCCTCCGAATGCTTGGTCTTTCCCGGCCGTAACTCGGCTCTCCGGCGGCCGTTCGGAACGAACCGGGCACCCCCGGAACGCTCTCGGCGAGGCGCAGCCGCTGGATCGCACCCCGAGGCTGGAAAACCCGCGAGGACTGATCAGAACGGCCGAAAATTGCCAGATTCCCTCGACATTCGAACCTCGAACTCCTAACGTTGCCCCTGACGCTGCCCTTCACTTCCCGTCCCCCTCCACGCCAGATGCGCCGAGTGCCAGCCTGCTCGCGGCACTGGCGCTGCCACGCTCACTGCCTGCACCCGCCTGGACGGCGCTTCTGCGCGCGTGTGCGCTCCCGTCCTCGGAGAGACGCCCCTCGCGCGTGCGCGGGCGCTGCCGCACGGGCGTGCACGGCAGTAGGCCTGTGCCTCCCTGGGTGGGCGCTGCGGGCCGCTCCGGTCCTGCAGCCGCTGCCCCGGCCGAGGGGCGCCGTGCGGGCAGCGGTCCGGCGGCGAGGCGGCCGCACGGGTGCCCAAGGCAAGCGGGGGCGGAGAGAGGCTGCCCTCCGAGCTGCGCTCGAAGAGCAAACGCTGCATGAGCATAAACTTCGGGCGCCACATGCGAATTTCCTGGATCGATGTTGGACCCCCCTCCTTGGCGCGCGGAGCGCGCCAGAGGCGGCGCTGGAGGCGCCGCCAGGGGGGCCCAGCGCGGATCCAAGAGAACCGCGCGGTGCTCCAGAAGTTTCTGTTGATGCAGATATTTTTGTTCTTCAATGAACGGACAGCAGGTTGTCCGCTCAGTGCCTGCGCGGGTGCGCACGGCTGCCGCCAACGATGCAAAGACCATGGTCGCGGCGGAGAAGGGCAAGTGCGAAGTCGGCGCGGTTCCTGGCGAAGAAGGGTCACGTGCAAGAGGTACCGCCTCGGTCGCCCCGCAGGGCCGCCTGAGCCCCCGCCGCCGCTGGCCCGGGCTGCGGCAGGTGCCCTACACCGCGGCTGGAGATGGAGTCGCCGCCTTCCGGTCTGGTTGGCGTGGCAGACACGAGGTTGGGGCATGCACTCGAAGAAGAAAAACGGCATGACCTCACCACCCACTAAGCCACCCCAACCCAACCCGAAGGCTCAGATTTACCCTCGATTTCCAGTGGGGGGGGGTCGGTAAACATCGAAAAAACAGATGTGGAACCCTTACCCCCCCCAACCCGAAATTCGGGTCTTCGGGTTGGGTTGGGGTGGTCTGGTAGGTAGTCATGACCATAAACCCTCGGAGATCCGCGCGGATTTCCTGGATCGGCGCTAGCATCCCCCCTGGCGGCGCCTCCGGCGTCGCCCCTGCGGCGCTCCGCGCGCCAGGGAGGGGCTTCCCGGCGCCGACCCAGGAC
>CAUYUJ010009375.1:0-17500 GCA_963575745.1 Prorocentrum cordatum | reverse complement strand
ATGCCATCACTGTACCTCCCCTCTCCGTCCCTCCAGATCCTCTAGTCCTGGGTCTGGTCGGGGCCTCCCTGCTCCCTGCCCCAGATCTCCCGACGCCTCGCCAGAGGGCGCCTCTTGAGGCCTCGTGGGGTATCTTTTGGGCCTCGTGGAGGCCTGTTGGGCGCGTCGTGGGCGCCTCTTGGGGCCTTTTGGGGGCCTCTTGGCGGCCTCGTGGGGCCTCCAGGGGGTTTTCTCGGGGCACACATATGACATGTTCGGTTCGTGGTCCCCTGCTTGGGCCGTCTGGGGCCCTCTTGGAGGCCTCTTGGGCTGTCTTGGGGCGGCCTTGGGAGCTTCTGGAGCCGCCTTGGAGCGTCGGAAAGCCGAAAATACGAGAAGGCCAACATTCTTCAAAAAATCTGCTACCATCGACGATTTTGGCCACTGGGGGCTCTCTCGGGAGGCCTCTTGAAGCGCTCTTGGGGCCGCTTGGGGCCCGCTTGGGCCGTTTTGGAACCATCTTCGGGCGCCTTGGAGCACTCTTGGCCTCGGCAATGCAACTGCGGCGTAATTTGCAAGGGTTCGTGGCCTCGGGGACGCGAACATTGCGTAATATACGAAGGATAATGGTTTCGGGGGTGCAACAATGGTAGAATTTACCAGGGTTCGTGGCCTTGGGGACGCGAACATTGTGTAATTTACAAGGGATTCGGGCCTCGGGGGCGCGAGTCTCAAGTATTTTTACATGTCCCACGCCCCCCCCCCCCCCAGGAATTCAGAACACGCGATCCGGGCGTGGCAACCGGGCGGTTTGGCCCCCCCACCTCGCGCGGATTTCAATTTACAGTAGGAAGCAGACAATGAAGCTATCACAATAGAAACTGGAACCTGCAACTGGAGCAGGGAGCAGCAAACCTAAGCCTCGCAGCCTGATGGCCCCGCAAGGGGGCCAGCGGATTTCTGGGACCACGTGTTCGCAGGATGGTGGTCGTCGTCGTCGTCGTCGTTGTTGTCGTTTCGTTGTCGTTGTCATCGTCGTCGCCGCCGCCGTCGCCGTCGTCCCCGTTGCCGCCGTCGTCGCCGCCGCCGCCGTCGTCGCCGTCCTCGCCGTCCTCGCCGTCCTCGCCGTCGCCGTCGCCGTTGCCGCCGCCATCGTGGCCGTGGCCGTGGCCGTGGTCGTGGTCGAGGTCGTGGTGGTGGTGGTGGTCGCCGTCGTCGTCGTCCGCCGCCGCCCCGTCGGGGGGCCTCCGCCCGCAGGCGGTGCCGCAGCGGGTCCTCCACGCCCGCCGAGGGCGGGCCGCTCCCGGCGGGCCCCCGCCCCGCCCCTGCCCGCCGCCTCGCGCCCGCGGGCGCCCTGCGCCGAGGGAGATCCGGCCCCGACTTTCTCAACCTCGGCGCGTGCCAGAGGCGACGTCGGGGGCGAAGGAGAGCCCAGGGGAGAGCAAGGCGTGTAGGCGGGTGCGCCGGTGTTCCCCGTGTCTTCGACGAGGCTCCCGGGCGAAGAGGTGTGCTGCCCGCCCCATGGGCTATTCGCCCCCGCCGTCGCCGCCGAGCGTGCCCCGCCACCGGTGCCTCTGGTGCTGTGGCCGCGGCTCGCCCTGGACCGCTCGACGGTTCGGCTCTTCGTGCGCACCTGAGGAGGAGAAGGAGGAGGAGGAGGAGGAGGAGGAGGAGGAGGAGGAGGAGGAGGAGGAGGAGGAGGAGGAGGAGGAGGAGGAGGAGGAGGAGGAGGTGTGTCGTGGGCGCGGGCCTGCTGCAGTTTTCCACACGGTCCGAGGGCGCTTCGGCCGCCCCGCGGCCTGCCTCCCTCGCGCCCCATCGCCCGCCCGCGCCCCCGTGCCTCGGCTCGCAGCGGCCGCTGTCTGCTTGGCCGCTTGTCAAGGACCCAACTCGCCGCCGACCGGGTGCCGCTCGACCGTCCTCTGCTCGCCGGGTCCGCGACGCATGGCTTCTTGACTTCGGCCTCTGTTGGCGGCGCGCACAAGGGGGTAGGGGGAGGGGGGAAGGCTTCTTAGAAGGAGGTTGCTTCTTAGAAGGCGCCGGCCTTACATCTACAAAGAAGGCCCGCGCCTTCTAAGAAGCAGGGGTGCTTCTAAGAAGCCTCCCCCCCTCCCCCCACCCCCTTCTGCGCGTGGCCAGCTCTGGGGCCCCCTGTCGGGAGCGGGGACTATCAAAGATGGATCCGGGAGGAGGTACTGCCTCTGGGCAGCCGGCCCAGACTTCTGGAGCAAGGTTCGATGTTTTGCGGATGGTTCGAGGCTCGAGGCTCTCGGATGTTTTCATCGGTTCTCGGCGGTTTCCAGCCTCAGAATGCCTTCAGCGGCTGCGTCTCGCCGAAAGGCGTCTGGGGGCGCCCAGATCTTCCCGAACGCCTGCGGGACATTGGGCCTGTTTGTGATCTGCCTGCTATAACAACAACGAGCTGAAATCTTTGTGGCTCAACGGCCGCTGCCTTCTTGTCGGCGGCGATGGATCCCTATGCTGCAGGACATTGTGTACGTAGGTTTCTGATGCTGGACGACAGTCCTCGGACAGGATTTTGATTGTCGTTGTGCTTGCCTGAGGTCAGCTCCAATGCAATTGAATCAGTTGTTTGATTCCGTTCCCATTTCACACGGCCCACAAATTTCCAAGGTTTGTGGCCCAACGCCCGTTACCGTCTGGTGGGCGTTGATGGCTCCCTATGTTCTATGCTGCAGCGCGCTCACCACGTAGTGTTCTGATGCTGGGTGATAGTCCTCGGAATGGAATCAGATTTTTGATGTACTTGGGCGAGGCTGGTTCCAATGCAATCGGGCTTGTGTTCTGAATCGATTGAAATTTCACACGACCCACAGAGCTGAAATGGTTGTGGCCCAACGCCCGATGCCTTCTAGTGGGCAGTGATGGTTCCCTATGCTGCAGCACAGTCTCTACGTAGTGTTCTGATGCTGGGTGACAGCCCTCGGAGTGGAATTTGATCTTTGATGTACTTGGGCGAGGCTGGTTCCAAGGCAACTGGATTAGTTTTCTGGTTCGATTGCCATTTCACCCGGCCCACAAAGCTGAAACGATTGTGGCTCAACGCCCGTTGCCGTCTTGTGGGCAGTGATGGCTCCCTATGCTGCAGCACAGTTTCTACTTAGTGTTCTGATGCTGGGTGACAGACCTCGGAATGGAAATTGATTTTTGATGTACTTGGTCGAGGTCAGTTTGAAGGCAATCGGGTTTGTTTTCTGATTCGATTACCATTTCAACCAGCCCACACAGCTGACATGACTTTGGCCCAACGCCCGTTGCCGTCTTGTGGGCAGTGACGGCTCCCCAAGCTGCATCACACTCTCAACGAAGTGTCCGGATGCAGGGTGAGAGTCTTCGGAATGGATTTTGATTTTTGATGTACTTGGACGAGGTCGGTTCCAAGGTAATTGGGTTTGTTTTTTGATTCGATTGCCATTTCACCCGGCCCACAGAGCTGGAATGGCTGTGGCCCAACGCCCGCTGCCTTCTTGTCGGCGGCGATGGCTCCCTATGCTGCAGTACATTGTGTACGTAGGTTTCTGATTCTGGGCGACAGTCCTCGGACTGGATTTTGATTGTCGTTGTGGCTGTCTGAGGTCAGCTCCAACGCAATTGAATCAGTTTTTTGATTCGGTTCCCACGGCCCACAAACCTCCAAGGTTTGTGGCCCAACGCCCGCTGCCGTCTAGTGGGCAGTGATGGCTCCATATGCTGCAGCACAGTTTCTACCTAGTGTTCTGATGCAGGGTGACAGACCTCGGAATGGAATTTGATTTTTGATATACTTGGACGAGGTCGGTTCCAAGGCAATTGGGTTTGTTTTCTGATTCGATTGCCATTTCACCCGGCCCACACAGCTGAAATGACTTTGGCCCAACGCCCGTTGCCGTCTTGTGGGCAGTGATGCCTCCCCATGCTGCATCACACTCTCTACGTACGGTAGAGGCGTTGGTTAAGGAATGCGCCCAGACCTTGGAGGACTCCTTATCCAATGAGGGCGGCGGTGATATCCATGGCCGACCCACGATTTGAGTTCCACTGGCATCCAGACCCTGGATTCCTTATCTAAGGGTTCCTTATCCAATGCCCACACCGTAGCGTTCGGATGCAGGGTGAGAGTCCTCGGAATGGATTTTGATGTTTGATGTACTTGGACGAGGTCGGTTCCAAGGTAATTGGGTTTGTTTTTTGATTCGATTGCCATTTCACCCGGCCCACAAAGCTTACATGATTGTGGCCCAACGCCCGCTGCCTCCTAGTTGGCAGTGATGGCTCCCTCTGCTGCAGCACAGTTTGCACACAGTGTTCCTGATGCTGGATGCATCCCTCGGAATGGAAAGCGAGGTCAGTTTCTCCAAGGCAATTGGGTATGTTGCGTGATTCGATTGCCATTTTACCCGGGCCACAGATCTGAAATGATTGTGGCCCAACGTCCGCTGCCTTTAGTGGGCAGTGATGGCTCCCTATGCTTCAGTGCAGTATCTACGTATTGGCCGGATGCTGGGTGACAGTCCTCGGAATGTTTTTTTTTGTTCGATGTATTTGGACGTGGTTGGTTCCAAGGTAAGTGGGTCTGTTGTATGATTCGATTGCCATTTCACCTGGCCCACAGAGTTGAAATGATTGTGGCCCAATGCTCGCTGCCTTCTGGTGGGGCAGTGATGGCTCCCTATGCTGCAGCACACTCGCTACGTTGTGGTGCTGATCCTGGTTGGCAGTCCTCGGAACTCATTTTCATTTTTGATGTACTAGGACGAGGCCGGTTCCAAGGCAATTGGGTTTGTTGTGTGATTCGAATGCCATTTCACCCGGCCCACAGAGCTGAAATGATTGTGGCCCAACGCCTGCTGTCTTTATTAGACAGTGATGGCTCCCTATGCTGCAGCACAGTTTGCACGCAAAGTTCTGACTCTGGGTGACAGTCCGCGGAATGCAATTTGAATTTGAATGTATTTGGACGAGGTCGGTTTCAAGGCAATTGGTTTTGTGTTCTGATTCGATTGAGATTTCACCCGGCCCACAGAGCTGGAATGGTTGTGTGGCCCAACGCCCGCTGCCTTCTAGTGGGCAGTGATGAATCATGCTGTGTGACAGCCCTCGGAATAGAATTTGATCTCGGATGTACTTGGACGACGAGGCCGTTTCCAAGGCAATTGGACTTGTGTTCTGATTCGATTGCGATTTCACCCCGCCCACAGAGCTGGAATGGTTGTGGCCCAATTCCCGATGCCTTCTAGTGGGCAGTGATGTCTTCCAATTCTGCAGCTCACTCTCTACGTTGTGTTTCATGCTGTGTGACAGTCCTCGGAATAGACTTTGATTTTGGATGTGATTGGACGGCGAGGCCAGTTTCAAGGCACTTGGGTTTGTTTTCCGATTTGGTTGCCATTTCACCCGGCCCACAGAGCTGGAATGATTGTGCCCCAACGCCCGCTGCCTTCTAGCGGGCAGTGATGGCTCCCTATGCTGCAGCACAATCTGCGTATTGTTCGGATGCAGTGTGACAGACCTCGGAATGGAACTTGATTTTGTGTGTAATTGGACGAGGTCGGTTCCAAGCCATTTCACCCGGCCCGCAGAGCTAAACTGGTTGTGGCCCAACGCCCGCTGCCTTCTAGTAGGCAGTAGAGTTCAGACGCTGGGTGACACTCCTCGGAATGGAATTGAATATTTGAGGATAGTTCAAAGTCAATTGGCTTTGTTTTCTGATTCGATCGCCATTTCACCTGGCCCACAGAGCTAAAATGCTTGTGGCCAAACGCCCGCTGTGTTTATTAGGCAGCCCTATGCTGCAGCGCATTTTCTGCCTAGTGTTCTCACTCTGGGTGACAGTCCTCGGAATGGAATTTGATTTTTGATGTACTTCGCGAGGTCGGTTCCAAGGCAATTGGGTTTGTTTTTTGATTCGATTGCCATTTCACCCGGCCCACAGAGCTGGAATGGCTGTGGCCCAACGCCCGCTGCCTTCAAATGGGCAGTGATGGCTCCCTATGCTGCAGCACACTCGCTACGTAGAGTTCGGATACTGGGCGACAGTCCTCGGAATTACTTTTCATTCTTGATGTACTTGGACGAGGCTGATTGCAAGGCAATTGGGTTTGTGTGATAGGACTACCATTTCACGCGGCCGACAGAGCTGAAACGATTGTGTCCCAACGCCCGCTGCCATCCAGTGGGCAGTGACTGCTCCCCATGCTGCAGCACACTCTGTACGTAGGGTTTCTGATGCTGTGTGGCAGTCTTCGGAATTAATTTTCATGTTTGATATACCTAGACTGGGCAGGTTCCAGGGGCAGTTGGTCTTGTGTTCTGAGTCGATTGCTATTTCACTTGGCCCACAAGGCTGAAACGAATGTGGCCCAACGCCCGTTGCCGTCTAGTGGGTATTGAGGGCTCTTAATGCTGCAGTTTATTCTTCACGTAGTGTTCTGATTCTGTGTGACCGTCCTCGGTCTGGAATTTGATTTTTGATGTACTTGGACGAGGCCAGTTCCAAGGCAATTGGGTTTGTGTTCCGATTCGATTGCCATTTCACCTGGCGCACAAAGCTAACATGATTGTGGCCCAACGCCCGCTGCCGTCTTGTGGGCAGTGATGGCTCCCTATGCTGCAGCACACTCTCCGCTGTGTGATGCTGGGTGACAGTTCTCGGAATTCATTTCCATATGTGATGTATTTGGGCGAGGCCGGTTCCAAGGCAACCTCTCTTTTTCTTCCATGATTCGATTGCCATTTCACCCGGCCCACAGAGTTGAAATGATTGTGGCCCAACGCCCGCTGCTGTCTTGTGGGCAGTGACTGCTCCCCATGCTGCGGCACACTCTCTGCGTAGTGCTCTTATGCTGGGTGGCAGTCCTCAGAATTAATCTTCTCTTTTAATACATGTGGACGAGGTCGGCTCCAAGGCACTTGGGTTTCTTTTCTGATTCTATTGCCATTTCACCCGGCCCACAGAGCTGAAATGTTTGTGGCCCAACGCACACTGCCTTCTCGTGGGGCAGTGATGGCTCCCTATGCTGCAGCACACTCTCTACGTAGTGCTCTTATGCTGTGGGGCAGTCCTCGCTCTGGAATCTGATTTTTGATGTACTTGGACGAGGTCGGTTCCAAGGCAATTGTAATTGTGTTCTGATTCGATTGCCATTTCACCCGGCCCACAGAGCTTACATGATTGTGGCCCAACGCCCGCTGCATTCTAGTTGTGCAGTGATGGCTCCCTATGCTGCGGCACACTCTCAAGGTTGTGCTCTGATGCTGTGTCGGCAGTCCTCGCTCTGGAATTTGATTTTTGAAATACTTGGACGAGGTCGGTTCCAAGGCAATTGTGTTTGTGTTCTGATTCGATTGCCATTTCACCCGGCCCACAAAACTTACATGATTGTGGCCCAACGCCCGCTGCCTTCTCGAGGGCATTGATGGCTCCCTATGCTGCAGCACACTGTCCACGTAATGATGCTGGGTGACAGTCCTCGGAATTAATTTTCATACTTGATGTACTTGGACGAGGCCAGTTCCAAGGCAATTGGCTTTGTTTTCTGATTCGATTGCCATTTCACCGGGCCCACAACGCTTGAACGATTGTGGCTCAACGCCCAATGCTTTCTAGCGGGCATTGATGGCTCCCTATGCTGCAGCACAGTCTTCTACGTAGTGTTCCTGATGCCGAGTGACAGTCCTCGGAATTCAGTTCCATTTTTGATATACCTGGACCAGGCCAATTCCAAGGCTATTGGTTTTGTGTTCTGATTGGAGTGTTATTTCAATCCCCACGTAGTGTTCTGATTTTGTGTGACAGTCCTAATTAGGTCTGGACTTTGATTTTTGATGTACTTGGACGTGGCCAGTTCCAAGGCAATTGGGCTTGTTTTCTGATTCGATTGCCATTTCACCTGGCCCACAAAGCTAAAATGATTGTGGCCCAACGCCCGCTGCCATCTTGTTGGCAGTGATGGCTCCCTATGCTGCAGCACACTCTCCGCTGTGTGATGCTGGGTGACAGTCCTCGGAGTTCATTTCCATTCTTGATGTGCTCGGACGAGGCCAGTTCCAAGGCAATTGGGTTTGTGTTCTGATTCGGTTGCCATTTCACCCGGCCCTCAAAGCTTACATGATTGTGGCCCAACGCCCGCTACCGTCTTGTGGGCAGTGATGGCTCCCTATGCTGCAGCACACTCTCCGCTGTGTGATGCTGGGTGACAGTTCTCGGAATTCATTTTCATATGTGATGTATTTGGGCGAGGCCGGTTCCAAGGCAATCGTTCTTTTTCTTCCATGATTCGATGGTCATTTCACCCGGCCCACAGAGCTTACATGATTGTGGCCCAACGCCCGCTGCCGTCTTGTGGGCAGTGATGGCTCCCTATGCTGCAGCACACTCTCCGCTGTGTGATGCTGGGTGACAGTTCTCGGAATTCATTTTCATATGTGATGTATTTGGGCGAGGCCGGTTCCAAGGCAATCGTTCTTTTTCTTCCATGATTCGATGGTCATTTCACCCGGCCCACAGAGCTTACATGATTGTGGCCCAACGCCCGCTGCCGTCTTGTGGGCAGTGATGGCTCCCTATGCTGCAGCACACTCTCCGCTGTGTGATGCTGGGTGACAGTTCTCGGAATTCATTTTCACATGTGATGTATTTGGGCGAGGCCAGTTCCAAGGCAATCGTTCTTTTTCTTCCATGGTTCGATTGTCATTTCACCCGGCCCACAAAGCTTACATGATTGTGGCCCAACGCCCGTTGCCGTCTTGTGGGCAGTGATGGCTCCCTATGCTGCAGCACACTCTCCGCTGTGTGATGCTGGGTGACAGTTCTCGGAATTCATTTTCATATGTGATGTATTTGGGCGAGGCCGGTTCCAAGGCAATCGTTCTTTTTCTTCCATGATTCGATTGTCATTTCACCCGGCCCACAAAGCTTACATGATTGTGGCCCAACGCCCGCTGCCGTTTTGTGGGCAGTGATGGCTCCCTATGCTGCAGCACACTCTCTACGTAGTGCTCTTATGCTGGGTGGCAGTCCTCAGAATTAATTTTCTTTTTTCTTACATGTGGGCGAGGTTGGCTCCAAGGCACTTGGGTTTCTTTTCTGATTCTATTGCCATTTCACCCGGCTCACAGAGCTTACATGATTGTGGCCCAACGCCCGCTGCCTTCTCGTGGGGCAGTGATGGCTCCCTATGCTGCAGCACACTCTCTACGTAGTGCTCTTATGCTGGGTGGTAGTCCTCAGAATTAATTTTTTTTTCATACATGTGGGCGAGGTCGGCTCCAAGGCAATTGTGTTTGTGTTCTGATTCGATTGCCATTTCACCCGGCCCACAGAGCTGACATGATTGTGGCCCAACGCCCGCTGCCTTCTCGAGGGCATTGATGGCTCCCTATGCTGCAGCACACTCGCCAACAGTCCTCGGAATTAATTTTCATACTTGATGTACTTGGACGAGGCCAGTTCCAAGGCAATTGGCTTTGTTTTCTGATTCGATTGCCATTTCACCCAGCCCACAACGCTTGAACGATTGTTGCCCAACGCCCATTGCTTTCTAGCGGGCACTGATGGCTCCCTATGCTGCAGCACAGTCTTCTACGTAGTGTTCCTGATGCCGAGCGACAGTCCGCGGAATTCAGTTCCGTTCTTGATATACCTGGACCAGGCCAATTCCAAGGCTATTGGTTTTGTGTTCTGATTGGACTGCCATTTCACTCCCCATGTACTGTAATGATTCTGTGTGACAGTCGTCGGTCTGGACTTTGAGATTGATGTACTTGGACGTGGCTAGTTCCAAGGCAATTGGGCTTGTTTTCTGATTCGATTGCCATTTCACCTGGCTCACAAAGCTAAAATGATTGTGGCACAACGCCCGCTGCCATCTTGTGGGCAGTGATGGCTCCCTATGCTGCAGCACACTCTCCGCTGTGTGATGCTGGGTGACAGTCCTCGGAATTCATTTCCATTCTTGATGTGCTTGGACGAGGCCAGTTCCAAGGCAAATGGGTTTGTGTTCTGATTCGGTTGCCATTTCACCCGGCCCACAAAGCTTACATGATTGTGGCCTAACGCCCGCTGCTTTCTAGAGAGCAGTGATGGCTCCCTATGCTGCAGCACACTCTCTACGTAGTGCTCTGATGGTGTGTGACTGTCCTCGGAATGGATTTGAATATTTGAGGCCAGTTCCAAGGCAACTGGGTTTGTGTTCTGATTCGATAGCCATTTCACCCAGCCCACAGAGCTTACATGATTGTGGCCCAACGCCCGCTACCTTCTAGTGGGCAGTGATGGCTCCCTGTGCTGCAGCACACACACACACTCTCTCTCTTTTTGTTTTTATTTTTTTTTCTTCCTTTATTTTTTTAGCTCTTTCTTTCTAGTTTTTCTTTTTCTCTACCCGCATGTATATATATATGTATATAATTATCGAGCCTTGGGCCTCGTTGTGCTCGAACGTCATACTCGTTGGTTTCGGTTGCGCTTGCATCAAGAGGAGGGTGTGTGGAGGAGTAGAGGGAGAAGACTGGAGAAGGAGGAGGGGGAGCGGGAGGGGGTTCGCCTCTCTCTCAGTCGGGGCGTCCCCAGATCCGAGCCGTCGCAGCAACAGGGAGCCGCTCGCCGCTCTCCTCCCCTCCTCCTCCTCCTTCTGATTACCATCCCGAACTGGATCCTCTTCCTAAGCCGCGTCTTCATCTTCGAGCAGGTCTATTGTGGACTTTGCACCAACCCTTCTCTCTTACTCCCATCGGTCCTCCTCCCTCCCGCAGCCAGAGGAGAGCGCCCTCTCTCGGCACGGGCGGCGGCCCCGCCCGCAGCGGGGTCGCTGGCAGCCACCAGGTGCTGTACATCGGAGGCCCTGTCCATGCTTCGCCCTGACCTGTTGGGTCCTGCCAGCTACCTTGCAGGGTGCAGGCAGGGATGAAGAGGTGTCGGGCCGCATCGAGCGGCCAACCGCTGACTGCGACGACGGGCCCCGAAAGCCGCTCAGCATCAGTCCTCGGACCCCTTCCCATGGCCTGTGCTGGCTGGTTTTCCATCCCGGGTCGATCGATCGATCCCCCGCGGCCTCGGCGCCCGAGGCGCCTCCGAGATCGAGGACGTTGTTTCTTGTTGGACGGGCCCCTCGCGTGGTTTGAGGATGTCAGGTGGGAGGGTTAACAGAGAACGGGGAGGAGGAGGAGGAGGAGGAGGAGGAGGAGGAGGAGGAGGAGGAGGAGGAGGAGGAGGAGGAGGAAGAGGAAGAGGAGGAGGAGGAGGAGGAGGAGGAGGAGGAGGAGGAGGAGGATGAGGAGGGGCAGCAGGAGGAGGAGATGGAGGAGGAAGGGGAGGAGGGGAGCAGGGGGAGGAGGAGGAGGAGGAGATGGAGGAGGAGCAGGAGGAGGAGGAGGAGGAAGGAGGAGGAGTAGGAGGAGGAGGAGGAGGAGGAGGAGGAGGAGGAGGAGGAGGAGGAGGAGAGGAGCCCCCCAGCCGCGCCCCGAGGCGGCGCCGCCAGAGGGCGCAGCGGCAGACGGGGGAACGGCGGCCTCCGCCCTTGGAGCGCCCCGCCCGCGCAGCGCGGAGCGCGTCGTCGCCGCCGTCGTCGTCGTCGTCGTCGCCGTCGCCGTCGTCGTCGTCGTCGTCGTCGTCGTCGTCGTCGTCGTCGTCGTCATCGTCGCCGTCGCCGTCGTCGTCGTCGTCGTCGTCGTCGTCGTCGTCGTCGTCGTCACCGTTGTCGTCGTCGTTGCCGTTGTCGCCGTCGCCGAAGGTGGTACTGTCGCGCGACCGTCGTTTCACGGGGCGACGCTCGTGCACTTCAGCCCAGGTGCAACTGGTTGCGCCTTAGTTGCCTGCTGGTGATGTTCTTAGGGTTGCCAGTTCGGGTTGTCGTATGTGTGCTGGTCTGCGGACAGCTCGGTGCCGCCGCCCGGCCCGTCGTTTCTCTGCCGCGGGCTGCACCCCTGCGGGAGCTCCGGGTAATTACTTGGCCGATCCAGCTCCCCTCTCGCGCGAGGCGCGGGCGCGCCTGGCGAGGAGTGACGAATCTGCCCCTGCCCCGACAGTTGCCAAGCCGCCTTTCTCCAACAGTTTTGGCCCGAGCAGATCCTTCACGCTCCCCAGCGGCCCTGCCAGCGGAGCGAGGAGCTGCACTGCAGACGACCAGCCAGAGGACGCCGATGTCCCCGTCTGGCGAGTCGCCGGCGCGTGGCCTACCAGCAGCTGGCGGCCGCTGGGGTGACAGCAGCTCGGTAACGAGTGCAGAGGGCCTGCTGCATATCGTCTGCGTGAACGGTGAGCTTACAGACAGCATTGGAGTTCGAGGTCCAGCTGGCCAAGCACCCGGCACGAGGCTCGAGCCGGCAGGCAAGTGCCTCGTCGTGGGTGCGGCAGGGGCGCGCAGTCTGCTTCCCGACTGGTGGACCGCCCGGATCCGCAGAGCAGCGTCAGGCAAGGTGATCGTATCGTCCAACTGAATGGTGTGGAAGGCAGTGGTGCGGTGCACACTTCCTCCTCCTTCTCCTCCTCCTCCTCCTCCTCCTCCTCCTCCTCCTCATCCCTTCTCCTCCTCCTCCTTCTCCTCCTCCTCCTCCTCCTCCTCCTCATCCCTTGATGCAGCGGTTGCGCCAAGCGGAGCCTCTGGTCGTGGAGTTGCAGCGCACTCTCCCATTCCAATCCCCACTCCGCACTCCAAGAGATGCGAGCCTGTGGGCGCGACAGGCCAGGTGCTCAACATTCAACCTTGTTCTTGTTGAGGCCAAAGACCGACACAACCATTATCAAGTCGGTGCATGGCTTCAACGGTCACAAGCTCTGGGTGTCCTCGCCGAGAGAGAAAGCCATATGCTTACAGATGTGGGGTGCCGGCAGCATCACGTGTTCTTGATAATCGCATTCCGTGATTGTGCGTTCGGGATCGCAAGAATGAGCTCGGCTCCAGACCGTGAAAGTTTCAGAGTTTTGGGGTGGCGTGTTGCTTTTGCAATTCCGCATGCGCAGCGGGTAGCTGTTTGCAATACCCCAGGTCCAGTGCCGTACTCAGACAGTTTCTCTAGCGATGCACGGTACAACTCACGGAATAACTTCAACATCCAGAGCGAGCTGTCAACTCAAGGGAACTCGGGGTCGAGCGTTAAGATTTGATATTGTCAGCATTTCCTCTCGAGGTTCAGGGGCGTCCCGATCCCGACGAATTCCGTATATTCTTCGCGAGTCTTTGCTTGCCCATCCCATGAGTAGTGCCGAGCCGTTTTTTACTGGTCTGGTCTGGCATGTCCTGACCCTGCCCGATCTGGCCTCTCCAAGCCTTGTGTGGTCTTGTCACGGACCGGCAGGCTCTTGTGTAATGTGTTTCGGCCTGGTTTTTTAGGCGGCAACGGGCGGCAACGTGATAATCCCTCCTACTCGCTCGTCTCCTTCCCAATCTCGTCCTCCTCGGCCACGTTCCTGGACCCCGTTCTTCTCGTTCCTCCTACTCCTTTTCCTCGATTCTCGATCATCTATCCTTGATCCTCCTCCTCCTCCTCCTCCTCCTCCTCCTCCTCCTCCTCCTCCTCCCCCTCCTCCTCCTCCTCCTCCTCCTCCTCCTCCCCTCGCTCCTCTCCCCTCCTCCTCCTCCTCCTCCTCCTCCTCCTCCTCCTCCTCCTCCTCCTCCTCCTCCTCCTCCTCCCTCGGCGCGAGGAGAACGAGGACGGCGAATCCTGGCGTGCGACGATCTGGCTTTGTTTTCTGTGCGCGGCCCCAAGGTGCCCCCGACCCACTCTTGATGGCCCCCGGGCTCGGAAGCTGCCGCCCCCCCGACGCCGACATCGGGGGGAGCACCGTGGGGACCCATCAGATCTGGGCGTTGCAAATTTTTCCCCCGGGCCGTTTTCGCCCGGTTTCGGGCCCTGGGGCCATCACATATCGATCAGGCTCAAAACATACTGCAGAAAGATTGGGTCTACGGCCCTGGTCGGGACTTCCACAGAAATCACGACCGTTGTCCTGAGGGTTGTGCGAGCTGTCCCTTCAACTCTTCCATTCTGGCAGCCAGGCAATGTCCGCGCATTTATGTCGCCTCTGCGATGCTAGCGTCTTGTCGCGATGCTTCGCGACCGGATCAACTATGGCACGGTGGCACTCTTGCCGACCTTGTATCATCCAGCTCGTTGCGTCGTGGCGAATACTGACAGCCACCCCGGTGTGCTCAAAATGTATTTCCTGGTGTTGGTCATGATTGATTGCCTCCTTCTTTTGCTGTGTCCAATTTTTCGCGACGTCGGACCTCGGGGGAATACACGGTGCCGCTGGATATCCTACACTAGGACATGAGTCTTGATGTTGTAGTATCAGTGACGCGTGCTGGGCCCGCTCTGGTCCTCCTCCTCCTGCTCCTTCTTTCGTTGTTGTTCTGGCCTGGCCCAACGGGCCTTCCCGGGGTTTCGCCGACCGCGGAAACCCAGAGACCCTGAAGCACTGAAGCGTTGTGAGCATTTCCGACGCTCCTTTTTTTCCCTCTCGCGACGTCGGATCTCAAGGGGGATGCACCAACGCCGCTGGAGGTCCTGCAGCAGGGCGGGCGAGCGGCGCGGGTCGGCGGCGGCGACATGGGGCGAACAGCGCAGGGGGCGGGCACTGCACGCGTGCGCCCGGGGGAGCTTCGGTGAAGGCACGGGCCATCGTCGCCCCATGGATGCGCGTGGGGCTCTCCCCTGGGATACTCTCCTCCTCCTGCTCCTCCTGCTCCTCCTCCTCCTCCCTCCTCCCTCCTCCCTCCTCCCTCCTCCCTCCTCCCTCCTCTCTCTTCTTCTTCTTCTCCTCCTCCTCCTCCTCCTCTTCCTCCTCCTCCTCCCTCCGTCCACCTCCACCTCTCCTCCTCCTCCTCCTCCCGCCGCCGCCGCCCCCGACGGGGGCGGGCCCGGCGCGGCGGGCCAGCGGCCACCCCCGGCTGCCCGACCTGGGGCGTGCGCGGCGCTAGGAGCCGGGCGCCGCCCCTCGGGCCCGCGGGCGCGAGCGGCGGCCCCGGCGGCGTGGGGCCGCGGCGCGACGCCCCTCGACGGAACGCCCCTCCCCCTCACCCTCCCCTCCCCTCTAGCCCGCACGTCCTCCTCTTCCTCTTCCTCCTCCTCCTCCTCCGCCTCCTCCTCCTCCTCCTCCTCCTCCTCCGTCTCCTCCTTCTCTTCTGCGACCGCGGTGGGTGAGACAGCCCGGGCGTGCGCGTCTTCTCTGTCGGCGAGGGCCCTCGAGGAGCATCCTCGGGCCCTCGGGCGCGAGCGGCGCCCCGCGGCGTGGGCCACGGCGTGGGCCCCTCGACGCGGCATCGCTCGGGCGTGCGCCTCTTCTCTGTCGGCGAGGGCCATCGAGGAGCCGCCTGGATCCTCTTGCCAATGCGCGCGCGCACGGAGCCGGAGAGTGAGCCCGGGGGCACGGACGTCCGAGCGACGGCAGGTTGTCGTTTGGGGTCTCGGTGCCGATTTTTACACCGGTTCCCGATTCGGCGCGACGTCGGCCCTCGGGGGAATTCACGTCGATCCTCGTCGACCGTCGCCGATCTTCGTCGATCGTCGTCGCTTGTCGATCGTTGCCGTCGTCGGTCGTCGCCGTCGTTGTCGGTCGTCGTGGGTCGTTGCCGTCGTCGATCGTCGGTCCTCCTCGACGTCGATGTTTTGTCGCGGGGGGCCCAGCGGTGTGGCGGGCGAGCGGCGCCTGAGCAGGCGAGGCGAGGCGCGGCCAGCGGCCTGGGCCAGCGGCTCCGGGCGGCCCGACCAGGCTGGGGAAACACTCGGCCAGGCCGAGGCTTCCCTCGCCGAGGTTCGATTTAGGATGCCAGATGCGAACCCTACCCCTACCCCCCACGATTTCTGAGGGGGAGGGTGGGGCTCACTTCGCTCGGGAGCTCCCGAGCGAAGCGAACCCCGCCCTCCGCCTCAGAAGTCGTGGGGGGTAGGGGTAGGGCTCGCACGTGGCTCCCTATCAACAAGAGCAATGTTGAATCTTGAGCACCTGGCCTGTCGCGCCCCCAGGCTCGCACCTCTTGGAGGGCGGAGTGGGGACTGGAATGGGAGAGCGCGCTGCAACTCCACGACCAGAGGCTCCGCTTGGCGCAACCGCTGCATCAAGGGAGGAGGAGGAGGAGAAGGAGGAGGAGGAGAAGGAGGAGAAGTAGGAGGAGGAGGGTTCGCATGTGACCCCCTAAATCGATGCCGCCGCCCGGCCCCGCGGCGTGCCCGCGCGCCCCGCGGGCACGGCCGAGGCGCCGAGCCCCGGCGCGCCGCGCCCCCGCCGCGGCGCGGAGGCCCCGAGGAGGTCTGGGCGCCTGCCCCGCGGCCGGCCTCTCGCCCCGAGGCGCTCTCTGGCGGCCCCCGCCGGAGGCCCGGCGAGGGCCCCAGAGGCCGAAGACGCCCCCCCCCCCCCCCCCCCCCCCCCCCCCCCCCCCCCCCCCCCCTCCCTCCCAGCCCCCCCCCCCGCTGTTTTTTTTGTTGTTTGTTGTTGTTGTTGTTGAACATTATTTCTTCTAAAGAATAATTATTGTTGGGCCCCCTGGTGCGCGCCCCCCCTGCGCCGCCTAGGCCGCAGCTACATTTTCATCATTTTCGTGAGGAAGCCTCAGGTAAAACGATGTGATTCAGATCCGGTTGTTTTGTTGTAATCCGTTTTCCCTTGCAAAAAACACTATAAAATGACATTTCTTGTTCTAATATAATCAAATTTCAAGAATCCCTTGCACAAAAATAAGGTAAAGTGGACATTCGCGCGCGCAAGACGAAATCCTTCCAAAAGCTTAGTGTTCGGAACGATTTTAACATAAAAACATCAAAAAACCAATGGTTTTTCAACAAAAAAATGTCAAAATCTCATCCCGCGCGCTCTTGCGGATTCGTAGGAAAACCAACACCTTTTAAACATTTCTGTCAAACGGGCTTTTGCGAGCAACTTTTTCGAACTTCTGCTACAACGGTTGCGCACCTGCCAGGGCCATCATCCCTGTCAAATAATACCATGCGGGACACATTCGTTTTTTCTTCGCGCGCGCACGCCGTCGTCGTCGGCCGCGGGGCCCTGAATAGTAGCCACGGTCGTCCGCATGCCACGAAGTGAAGTGTCCGAACGTCATAGGGCGGGAAGCTGGGTGTGTGTGGTGGCGAAGAGTCGTTTGGAAATTTGGTAGAGCTTGAACCGGCCCCCCCACAAAGTGGGGTATTGCCCGCCTCCTATGAAAACCCTGGCACTGGTGAGAACGGAGTGTCCCCACGTGCTAGTAATTGTTGTTGTTGTTGTTGTTGTTGTTGTTGTTGTTGTTGTTGTTGTTGTTGTTCCGGTTGTTTTGTTGTAATCCGCTTTCCCTTGCAAAAAAAACAATAGAAAATGACATTTCTTGTTCTAATATAATCAAATTTCAAGAATCCCTTGCAAAAAATAAGGTAAAGTGGACATTCTCGCGCGCAAGACGAAATCCTTCCAAAACCTTAGTGTTCGCAGCGATTTTAACATAAAAACATCAAAAAACCAATGGTTTTTCAACAAAAAACTGGCAAAATCTCATCCCGCGCGCTCTTGCGGATTCGTAGGAAACCCAACACT
>CAUYUJ010009374.1:12500-34583 GCA_963575745.1 Prorocentrum cordatum | reverse complement strand
ATCGGCCTTCCACGAAAGCGAGGTGCATGACCTCGACAGCCGGGTGTGTGTGTGTGTGTGATCACTTATGAGTATCACAGCCCACGACGCCCGCTATGCGGGCTCATTCTAACCCCGGGACCTTAACCCAGGGCTAGAGAAAACACAAAAAAGGAAGGAGGGCCCAGACCCCTCTTGACAGTTCGAACCCGCCTCCGTACCACCTGCCCACCCACCTCCATGATGCCGCCGTAGGCGGCAAGGTCCGCGTAGCCGATGACGGCCGCGGGCGGCCCGCGGCGGCGGGTGGGGGGGGAAGAGGGCGGGAAAAGAAAAGAAGAGACACGGGGCTCTCACATTGCCCGTCTCAACTGACGGCTATGTGGAGCACTGACCTGCCTCGCGCCGTCAGAAGGCGCAACGTACATATCTATCCAACTACCACCTCTGAATCACCCTCCAGTAACCTATCCACCCACCTCACGAATTGCTCACTGCGGCAGCGAACCACCTGTGAAGGTCTGCCTGCACCATAGCTGAGACAGCAGGGGACAAGGGGGGAGGTGCGGTGGCAGAGAACAACCTATCAAGCCTGACGGGAATCCTTCCAGCCTCACGCTCTCTTGTCCGTCGACGGACGAGAGCCAGGGCACGATTAGCAGCGATTCTCTGGATAACCTCAGGGGGGAGGGCCAGCGGTGGAGGAGGAGGGGGAACAGGATCTGGCGGCGCCTGGCCCGAAATATCCCTTGCCGTCTGACTGGCAGACGTCGAGATGGAATGGGAACCCACAAGCTCTTCGAGCTCTGAGGAAGGGGCGGACACGCCTGCTTGAGGTGCATTCAACACTCTAGCAATTCTGGCCAACGCGGACGGTTTGGCCCGAGGAATGGCCCGAAAAGCAAAATCTGGACCCATCGCGGGGTCCTCAGAAGAAATTCTAGCAGAATCCTGAAAAAAAGCACGTAACTCAGCAATCTCTTGTACCTCGTTCTCCGACGGATCTAGCAACGCAGACTGTCCAAGGAGAGAGGGGAGGAGGGAATCGAGCATGGCGTGAGCAATGACTGCGCAAAGCCGTGTGGGGTATACCTTCTTGGGCGCGCTTCTCCATCGCTTCAGTTCAGGATCCCAACCAGCCATGGGCGGGTGGCCGCCTCGACCGTGGGAACACCTGCCTCCACCTGGTGTGTCTCTGAGCTTTGCCTCGAGCGATGGGGGCCTCACCCCAAGGATCCCCGTGGGGGCTCTCCCCGACTGCCCAAATTCACATTGGTCAGAAACTGAAAAACTGGACGGGGGCATGGCTAACAGGGCTTGGACAGGGAGGATGTGCCAGCTGGGAACGCACCTGGGCTCCCATGCAGGGGGGGCTGGGTGTTCGTGCCATCCTACCCCTTTCGCTATGGCCATCGTGGCCAACAACTCAATATGTGCCTGGAACAAATCATTAGAAACCGAGGCCTGAACCCTATGGGCAGGTCTGATGCCTGTGATGCCCCAAACAGCTTGCCAAGAGCGGAGTGGGGGGGGGGGGCTCCTTCCCTCCACCTGGCGGCTGACAACGTCTCGCAAGGCGCCCCCCCCCCAAAAAAGCTAAAATCCTACCTGCCTTAATGTGCTCTGCCCAAATCTGGACCGACACAGCTCTGGTTAAATCGCCCTTCTCCCTATCTAACAGAACATCAATCGAAAGGGCGACTAACTCAAAGGAAGGAGTGTGCTCATGCAGTGCAATTTCAACAGCATGCTGGATGTCCCCTTCTCTGCGCTGGCCGCAGAACAGATTGGCAATGAAAACTTGACGCCTGACAACCCTACGCGGGATTGAAACCGCCAGGGTTCCCGTATACCTGGACTCCACATAGGGCCATTCAATATCCGACGGGGATGGGTCGAAGTCGTCAGGGATTTCTGCCGACGCAGCAGCAGCGAGGGCTTGACGACTCCAACCCGTGGTAGCTTCTACGGTATCTGCAATAAACCTGGAGGCCTCAGCAGGGGGATAATTGTTAAGAACCGCTAAGGCGTCCAGAGGGAGAGAGGACCTGGGAGGGTAAACGACGGGAAGGCGGAATCTGAGTGAGATCTCCCCTGCCGAATCAACTCCTGATTCTGTTGCTTTTCAAGGGCTGTGAGAGCATCGCGCTCGACCACCGACATGGGAGCGACGTGCTTCAAATAATAGACCAACCAGGCTGGTCGCCAGGGCGTGACATGTCGCAGCAAGAGGCTGCGCGACGAGCAAAACTTGAGACAAGCCGCACACCATGCAGTAGACACTCGTGCCCGAGCTAAATCCGTGTAAGAAAATGATTCGTACGAGTGTGTGCGTCCAAAGATCGGACGGAGTCGAACCTGGGCGCGCAAAAATGACAGGACAGCTGATCCTCGGGAGGGCGGGCGACGGGTAGATCTCTTCTGCTCGGCAATCCTGCCGCAGTCAGCTCGTTGAGCACTCTGATCTCCCACGCTCTTGCCTTGACATCCCGTTTCAAACGATCAACAGATGCATTTAGAGCCTCCCTGAGCGTGCGTTTCCATGCAGTCGGAGACCGCATGACCTCCTTGACCCAAGGCATAGGCTAAAGACTAGGCAAAGAAAAATCAGCAAACTTAGGATAAGCGCATCGGAGCCAGTCCAAGTCTCCTACCACTTCTTGAAGCCAGCTCGACTTGGACACACGAAACTCTTCCTGAATGATGGCCCTGAGAGGGGCAGGTCCATCATGCAAAACCTGGCAAACCAGACGAAGTCTGGATACTCTCAAGAGAGAGGAAGCCAGCGGGCGCTCAGCAGCTGCCAGTACTGCCTTGTCAGTGGGACCTCCTTTTTGGAAACGAGGCATCCTGAGGATCGATCGGTGCCTTCGAACATGCGCCGATTGGAATCTGGCCAAAGCCGGTTTAAGCAGTGAAAACCAAGTCCCCGAGGCATACATGGCAGCATTGAGCGACAGGCTGTCAAGGAAGACCAGCTTGGACGCCATGTCCTTGCCAGGCGCCTTGGAGATAGCCTTGCGCAAAGTCTTCATGGCGCCGCTCGCCTCCCTATCTCTATACGTGATTTCTGGACCCAGGGAGCCCTTGTCGTCCAGAACTGACCCCAGGTACAGGGAAGACCTAACTACCGAGATAGCATTTCCTCCGCGCACCAGCCCAGGGACCGAAATGCAGGGCTCTTGCTGGGAAAACAACACCTCACGAAAAGCAGGGGCACCTTTGCCTCTGACATCCATCAGGATCTCTGTTTTGCCTACCTTGAGATGGGGAACCAGGCCAACAGGAGCAAAAGCGTTTAATGCAACGCGGCAAAGCACTGGCAGATCCTGCCGAAACTTGTCAAAACTAGAAACAAAAACAAAACAAGAGTCGTCCGCGTAAACCATGCCAGGGAAAGGCAGCAACTCTGGGGAAGGTTCCCTTGCAAACCACTCAGAGGGCTGAGGGATCTTAAACACAAGCCCCTCCCGCGCGAGCTCCTCCGAAACTTTGGCCGTAACCTCCGCAATGACACAGATAAAAATAGCATCGCCGAATGGGGTCCCTGGACGAGTACCCTGGTGGGTAATGGCAATCTTTTCTGCCCCTGGGACCTGAAACCATAACATTCGAAAGGCCTCTTGGACCATGGCAACGTAATGTTCTGGGAGGTCGTGCCCATGCAAAAGCGGAATCTGCTGAAGGCGCTCCTGCAGGCGAGGCAAGTAGCCAGCAGGAAGGCCTGTGGTCCTGAGAAGCGCAAGCAATGACGCTTCCGAAGTGTCAGTGGCAAGGACTAGCTCTCTCACGCACGAATAGAATGCATTGATCACGTCGACAAACAGAAAAGCAATACACAATTGTTTGGCAGAGGACGGCCTTTGTAGAATGCGCGCTGAGAGAATAGCCGTAGGTGTGCCTCTGCCAAGGATACATGCGAATTGGTGCTGTCCGACCACGCTGCGTAGCACTGGGAGCATCCTGGTGCGAAGACAGGAGTGATATCTCTTGCCAATATGCGAAGCCACAAGAATAGACCTGGAAGCAGACGTGGCATAGATGTCCCCCCTTCCTTTAGGTATGTGCGGCAAGTCCCCCCCTTTCCACTGCGCCGGTTCGGAAAGCAGCATGGCGCTTTTGAACGCGAGGGGAACAAACGCGGGAGCCAGCGAGGGGGCACAAGCCCGAACGAAGGCCCCATGTAGTCCATCAGGACCCGCCGCCGCAGGACCCGTGTTTCTAAGAGAACGCTCGAACTCCAACAGGGTGGGGGCCGCCTTCCAACATCTATCTATCCTAAGGTCATCCCTAGGTATATCAACAACTAACGAAGTAAATACTGCTGGCGTAACCACAGCTGCCAACTCCTGTCCAGCAAAATGCTCCATCCACCTCTGATGCGCGAGCGGAACAGTGGGAGCAAAAGTCCCATCGGGCAGTTTGGCCGAGGGAAGGACTTTGAGCTGTTTGTGACGCTTACCTGAGGCGCCCAATGCTCGGATGGAGGCGTAAGCCTTGGTATAATCCCTTGCCGACCAAGCATCCGAAACTTCTTTGGCAATGCTCCTCAGTTTTTCTGCTGCGTCCAGCGATGCTCGACGATTGACCTCCAACACAAAGGGCTCGACAAGCCAAAACTGGAACGGGGAAGACCTGACGGCCAACAGTCGGGAGCGCCAAAGGATGCCCCCCCACTGGAGAGGCTTCTTAGAGGGCATAAGCCGGGGGGGCAAACGTGAAACGGCCGCAAAGTCACACTTGGCCGAGGCAGGAAGATTGACCTTGCCTCGACCCCTCCTTTTCCATCTCGTCTTGAGTGCAGCACTAACTGTGGCAACAGCCTGTTGAGCAATGCGGCCCAGCTGCGCGGAGAGATGGAGGCAATCTTCTGGAACTTTAGCCGAGTGCGACACGAGAGGTGCATGGCGACTGCGACATTCTCTGACCTCTCTCCAAGCACCGAAGACACGAAGGAGGAGAGAGGAGCAAGAAGCAGAAAAAACGAAAAAGAGAGGAAGGAATACATGGAACCCAATACTTGGACCAACTGACTTGCCTCCATCCCGCAAAAATGATACGCGCGCTCAACAGCGTCGCTGCTGACCGCAGCTGACGTAAGGAGCGCCTGGTAGTGTGCAGGGCCTCGATGTGTCTGGCTGTCTCCGGAGGGCGCCCCGATTTCTTGACTTCAGCGAACACCCATGAGTAGCATGCTCAGACCTCGGACCATGCAAGACACGATAGTCCCCAATGTGTGCCCAACCTTCCCGCGGCATACGAGATTCCACCGTGCCAATGATGTGCGAGCCCTGTTTGGAGAATTGGTTAGCCAGCATGCGTGGCCGTCCCGACGCAAGCAGACCGATCCTCTTCGGGGGGCCCTTCTTAGACGCCTGCAGCGACAGAACATTGGCAAATGCAAGCAACAACTGGACTTTACAATCGGCAACTGGATCCTGCGGAATCTTAACGACGGAGAACGGGAGATCGTGCTCTTCGCCTAGAGGGTGCGACCACGGGGGGGATCTCCAATGACCTGGTGCGCCTGTAACCAAAATCATCTTATCTTCGTGCCGAGGGGGAAACTGGACCCCCACAGAAGGCCCGAGTTTTTCGAGCCAAGCCCATTCTGCAACGAGAGTGCCCCCCCCCCCCCCCCCCCCCAACAACGCGCCCCAAGGCCGACAAGGGGGGGGGGGATAACATTCAGGATCGCAAGCGCAGCAAGCGAGTCCACCAACTCATTGAGCGGATCGTCTTCGCGCGCTCGCACGTGAACGAACGAGAGCTTGCGCTCAACCTGAACAAGCAAAGCTAGGGAGCGCAGAGCTGTGTAATATCCGTTGAGTGGAGGAATGTTTGAGACTCCCCCATCAGCACGTGCCGCAAGCAAATTGTCGAGAAAGAAGGTGGCCGAGCCAATGCCTGCTTGATGCGACCAGGAAATAGCCCAGATGAGAGCGACAACCTCGGACCATATACTGAGCAGGCTGGGGGGGGGGGGGGGGGGGGGGTCGTGATGCTCCACCTCCAGCTTTCCAGCCAGAAATCTTCCAAACCATCTGCTCTGGTTATGCCCCTCAACCACGACTGCAAACGCCCGCGCGGGGGGACTAGTAGATGTTCCCCCTGAACCACCCGTGTAAACAATGATATTGCAATTCTGAAAGCTACTAGACCACGGAGGGAGACGCGAGAGGCAAGACAATGATGATTGCAACAGGTAGTCGGAGAGGGGCTCCCAGTCCTGGCATATCCAGAAATCCCACGGCACCTTAAGTGATTGAACTAGGGCGCCTGCTTGAGGTTTATCAGACCTTAGCGTTCGATAAAGAGGTTGCCCACTCCCGTCCAGGAGATCGAGATCCTGGTTGGTCGGAGTGGGCGGGGATGCTACCCCACCTCTTCTGCTTCCGCGGCTGATGTGGCAGCTGCTTCGGTCGCCCCGTTCGCCCTCTCTCCGCCTGCTGCGCGTCTCGGCGACCTTGAAACAGCACGGGGCGCAGCGGCAGGAGGGGGAACTCCAGCTGGCGGGGGAGGTTGACTGAGGCTGATGCCAGGCGATGGTGCGGCAGCTCTGTTTCCAACCAGGAGTGCCTGCTGCTCTGGAGTGTGCTGTGGCCGAATTGCCATGACCAGCGCATCGTGGCGAGCACTGACCCCAGCGATCTGCTGGGAGAGAGAAGACACATGTGCATCCACACTGGACTGATATGAATTCATAGCATCGGCCATCGAGGCGAGCTGCTGCTGGATGGAGGCAAGATCTGGGACCTGAGCAGGTCTGATGGGCGGCACCGACTGAGGACCGCTTTGCTCCTCTTGCCCCGATGGCTCCACCATCATAGGCTGCGGGCGCTGAAGCCCCACTTGCCTCGGGCGCGGCGCAGGCTCTACTGCAGGCTCTCCACCATCCACTGGCACGGGGTTATTCTCTGGACGTTCCTCGTTGATCTCCGTCAGCGCGCACTCGTGGCGATTGACCCACTCGTCCGCTACATCCCTTTTCTGGCGAAGAACCTCCAGCTCGTTCTCCATCTTCTCGATTGACGAGTTCAGATGCTCCAGGCGTGTCCGAGAACGGCTGAGTGCTGTAGCTTGACGATCGTGCTGATCCTGCCACGAGCGACAAAGGTGGATAGCTGTGAGCAACACACTGAACCATTCTCTCTCGTCCTCTGAGCTCTCTCCAATGTCGTCCTTCATGCGAATAGAAGCTGCCGGCGTCTTGAGCTCCTGCCTTCTCTAGGCAATGTACTGCTTTCTCTCCGCTGGACTCGCATCCGAAGGCAAATCTCCTGGATGCCGAAAGTGATATCTCGCTACTCTCGGCAGGGCAGGCATGATCCCAAGAGGTTGTCGATCCTCGTCCTCCTCCTCCTCTCCAGCGAACGACACCGCGGGGCTGAGGGCTCTCCTCGCGGCGCGCGGGCGCGCGGCCCCGTCGGGCTGCGCGCCTTGCGTCTGGGGCGTGCGGGCCCACGGGGCCCGCGCAAAGCCCTCTGCCGCGGCTTTGCCTCTCCCCTTTGCAGGTCGCCGTGAAGTCGACGCCCCTGGGTGGCCCTGATAGACGGAGGAACACGAGCGACGCGAAGATCTTTCCAAGAAGTTTGCAGTTCCACATTGCGAGCACGTCCACGTGCTCATTGACTGCGACGGATGATGTGAATTCAAACGCTCCTCAGCCTCTTGAATTCTGTCCGTCAAATCGTAATCCTGAACTCGGCCGTGAGCTGCAACAAGTCTCAATAGAAGTCGGTCGTCCGCTCTGCGATACCGTTCACGACGATGTGCTGCAGTCTCCCTGGGCTCTGTCCGAGCCGTGATCTGATGCTGCGCGGCTGGCCGTCAGGCGGCTGGCGCGCTAGGCCCGCGGCCGATATGGAAATCGAACAATGGAAGTTCTGGCGATGGTAACGCTGCCGAAACGAACGCAAAACGCACCGCCAGGACAAGCCTCCAGCGGCTCGGGCCTTGGAGGAGGAGGAGGAGGAAGGAGGGGGGAGGAGGGCGAGGGGGAGGAGGAGGGCGAGGAGGATGAGGAGGAGGAAGAGGAGGAGGAGGAGGAGGAGGAGGAGGAGAGGGGGAGGAGCAAGAGGAGGAGGAGTAGGAGGAGGAAAAGAGGACGAAGAGACCGGATTGGGGGGAAGGAGGAGGAATTGGAGGAGGAGGACGATGATGAGGAGGAGGAGTGAGTGAGTGAGTGAGTGAGACCAGTCGCAGCAGCGAATTCGAGAACGATCACGATGGACCACGTGTGAGAAGCTCGGCCTTGCTGAGAGCCTTTGGACATCTACCGGCATGGATCCGACTTAAATACTTACGACGGCTTGCATTCGTAATCCTAAGGCAACTAGGTCTCACATTTCATGCTTGACTACTAGCGTAAAAACCGCAACTCGCCCAACACCACAGTTGGAACTACTTATGCAAACGCATCTGGTGGCTATTGTGTACACAGTCCCCCGAGATGTGTAGGCGAGCAGAGGAGGGGGGGACAATAATCTCCCATCGACAAAACCCGGCTGGAAGCCCTTGGGCTCCATGCACTCGGCGAGTGTAGCGGGTGACGCAGAACTACTGCGCACAATCCATTCCCTGAGTCGTCCACTGCGTGACGAGATGCGAACAGGCGCAGTGCAGCAGGAGGTGGAGGCGGGGGAGGTGCAGGCTCTCTTTCCCTCGAACCCTCACTTTTCTCCAGCTCAGCTTAGCAGGCGAGCGTGTCCACCGTCGCTCGAATCAGTATGTTACGAACGTGGTGAACTTGCTTTTCCACGGCGCGGATACGGTAGGGCGCGTTCTCGGGCACTCGACGTCTCGCAGCGGCAACGGCCGCCGCGATATCAGCCACGGTGTTGCCCACCACCAGTCGCAAAGGCGTCCTGGAAGAAACCGCCTGGACACCCGACTGGTGGGGAATGCACGAACATAACGGTGAATAGTTCAGCCTCCCTTGCTTGAAACTCGTGGTCGATAAGCTGCCAAAGATCAGCATGTTCTCCGACGGGGTGACCACATAATCTCGCGCTCCAGCCGTCTGCAACCATAGCATTGCCTGTCACTTAAATTGCCCTTCCACGGGAGCAACGAACTGCAACTAGAAGGGCGTGCAGCTCGCCCCTGGGCACGCTCTGCAATGCCCCTGGGAGCCCTCCCGACGCCGTGACTGCCGTCGCCAAGGGGTCAAATGATGAAAGATGCGCAACTGCAAACCAACTCTCATGAAACGCGGGTCAGCCGAATCGGCCCCTTCCGCTGGCATCGCCGAACATCCGTAACGGTGAACTCC
The DNA here is from genome assembly GCA_963575745.1 of Prorocentrum cordatum. Classification (NCBI taxonomy): domain Eukaryota; class Dinophyceae; order Prorocentrales; family Prorocentraceae; genus Prorocentrum; species Prorocentrum cordatum. The sequence continues at coordinate 25,330 of CAUYUJ010009374.1, read as the reverse complement.
AGCTGCCCTCGTCGAGCGCGACAGTGCCAATGCCGTCGATGCCCGCCGACTCACCTGACAGAAACCACCCCTCCTGATTGCTGGCTGGTGAGCAGGCTGCCCACGCTGATGGTATCATACCCCTCAACCAGGAGCAATCCTCACTTTCCCACCTTGACTGTGCTTGAGGAACAAGATTGGCCGACTGCGCATATGCAGCAGAGCCCCCACTCTTATCGCAGCCCCAGGCTCGATGAAACATGCACCCAGGCTCCGTGAGGCATCTCGGGCAAAGGCGGCTGATGCCCGCCGCCCTGGCGCCCGCTGCGTCCACTCGGCGAGTGCGTGGCCAGCGTCCGCGTGTGGCCACCACGTGCATTGCCTCTGCCATGGGGTGGCCGCCTGGCGTGGCGAGAAGTTGGCAGTGCATGCGCCGAAGAGACACCATGCCAACACCCCCTGCCAACCCCATCGCCGCAGAAGTGCTTGGCCGCATCGCCCCACAACTGCTGGCGAATGCTATCCTGCAGATCCGCGACAAGACCCCGAAGTTCATCCGTTGCAGCGTGCCCAGTCCAAGCCGTGTCTGGAAGCGGCCGCCCGACTTCACCCCCAGACTGGCTGACTGGTATGGCCCAACATTTGGCAGACTTGGGGCCCAAGCCGTTGTTGAGCAACAAAGTGGTGATGGTCGGCATCGGCCCCTTGACGCGCCTGGACCTCTGAGCTCGATCGACCTGGCGCAACTGATCAACCGTGCGTGCCCAAGCTGCCGACGCACTGGGCCTGGGCGACGGCTCCTCGAGCCAAATCTGAAACCGCATCCTGGTGCGCTGTGTCGGCATCCCGATGGCAGGGTCGCTGCCGAGAGGGGCCTTCAGTGCAATCGCAGTCGTGAGACATCGCCTTCGGCCTGAAGATCCACGAGCCGCCGCGAGCCGACGGCGATAATTCAGCCACTGAGACCCACGTGCGCCATGCATCTTATGTTCCTGCGGCTTGCGCGCCAAGCCTCTCCAGTTTCGAAGTCGCATGGGTGCGCTTGCCGCCTCCTGCAGATCTGCTTGCGCGCTGGTGCATCCGAGAATACGTGGTTGCCGCGCAATCCTCGTACCACGTGCATGCAACTTCCCACTGCCCGGATCACTTCCCAGGTGCGCCGCGGCCCGCTGAGGCTGGACTGGGAATCCAATCCAGTTCTTCGTGGACCACGTGCGACTGCTCGCGCATCCCGATGATTCCAGCACATCGCCACACTTTTGGAAAAAACATTAAGCTCAACTTTGCGCAACCCATGACAAGTAATACACGCGCTCTGAATCAACTTGGATCTAACGGCAGTTCGTGATCCGACTGTGCGATAAGACAAATAATGCATCCATTCCCTGTGTCCTCTTGCAGGGTGTGCCAACGCGCACTGAATCGTGAAGAACACCATGACCTCGGCGAACTTGGTCCATCCCCGCAGACCCTGCGCCACAGACTGCGCAGGGCAAACCACTTCACTCCACGACCCGCTCTGTCCAACTGTGCGAGGCGCCATGCACTGCAGCGCCTCCAAGCAACTAACAGCAGCGGGAACCCCCAAAGCCAGGTCTCCAGGTATAAGATACCTCCATTGAATTGAATCGTAGAACTTCTCCACGTCTAACAGCACAAGACCACTGGACATAGAAAGCGCCCGCCCTGCTTGCTGCTCCAACGTTCGGACGCGCGCCTCTCGAAAGGCGGCGTTGCCCTTCGCGGCGGCATCCCCGTGGGCTGCCGTGTCGTCGTTCCACGTGGTAACTGCCGGCTCCCTCGCAAAGTTTCAGATCCTGCAGAACATTTCCAAGAGCCCTATCGCTCGATCCCCGTCGGCCTTCTTAGGCAGGAGCTTGCCCAAGACTAAGGGAACCTGATGGGGTCACGCGGCCGTGGCCTCGATGGCCATGTATACGTCGGCCAAGTCGTCAAGAGCTGCTGCAGGGGGCCCCTCGATATCTGTGGGAGAGAACCAATCCCCTCCCATGCCAGCGATGGCCTTCATGCGATGCGCCGCTCGCCGAAGGCATAGAGCCGTGATGCATAGTTGCGGCTCGTAGGCAGTGCGCTCTCGAACTTCGCGAAAAGACGCGCGCAACTTCTCCGCGTCGCCATCTGTGGGGGCCCACGGCCTGCGCCACTGACCAGCCTTGTGATCCATGATGTCCCGCGGATGGACCAGCGCCGACTCGCCGGAAGTAATTGAGCCGAGTCATCGGCTCATCCTTGATATTGTTGTGCAATCGGCCAACAGCCTCGGGCTTCTGCATCCATGCCGTGAACTCCCTGAGCGGAGTGGAAAGAGCTCGTCGCTGGCACCTAGCTGCTACTCGCCGGCCCGCTGGGCGAAGAAGGCCGCCTCCTCCTGAGTCGCAGCGCGCGCGCGCCCTTGAGGAAAGCCTGCCGCTTCCTCCACGGCGGATCGCCTCCAGCGCGCGCGCAGCCCAGCGCGGGCAAGCGGTGGGCGCCCGTCGGCCATGCTGCCCGCGGACTCCAGCAAATGATCGCGCTGCCGTTGTCTGTTCTGCCGCTCCTGATGCCGAGCAAAATGATAAGGCGCGACGTGAAGACGGCCGCTGCTTGACTGAATGAATGAGCTGCTTACTGAACGAAATTGGCGCCGGTGCTGCGACTCGCGCCGGGAGGGGCCTGTCTCCTTGATGCGCGTATAGAGTGGCATTTGCTGCTCGCGCCCAAGAAGCATATGAGGCACCGATGGAGGCTAGCGCCGAAGAGTCAGCAAGCCAAAATGCTACGGAATAGGAAAGGAAAAGGGGAGGGGGGGCGCTGCTCTGTCGGCGTGAATCCGACCTCGGCCCCGCGCCTGTGCCGGGCTTCCTCGCAGACGAAGAACGGAACAGACTGCCCATCGCTTAAACGGTTTAAATCGAGCCAAATTCGCCTCTGGAGCCGGGGGGTGACTGGGCGTCGCGTGCGTTGAAATTGGGGAGATCAGCCCGCTAGCGCCGTCCAAGGCGCCTCCCGAGAGGACGCGGGACTCGCTGGCTGGGTTGACCGACCTGTCCCGAAAACAAGCCCGAATCAGGGGGCCCCACCCTGATCGGGACATCTGCTGGTGCGAAGCGCGTGTCATCGGCCCGAGGATCCCACTCAGATAGAAGCCTCTCGTCGCGCATCGCATGCAGGGGCGCCTCCTCAGGGCCCGCGGGGCCCTGCCTTTCACCGAGCGAACTCACGTCGCTGATGGCGTCGACCTCAGGCGCGGCCCCCTCAGGAACCTCGCCCCGGAAGAGTGCGGTGAACTGAGCCTTCCTGGCGGCGAGTTTTTTTTTTCCTTCAAAAAAGCAAAAAATAATACATTATTATTATTGTTATATATATATATATATATATATATATATTTTTATTTTTTATATTCTTATTTGTTTTTAAATGTTTTTCCTGGCGGGCGCGGCTTGACTTCGAGACTGGCGTCGGCTCGGCGGCAGGGCGGCCCCGTTGCGGCAAGGCGCCCGGCAACTCGAGCTGCCTCGTGATGAGCTGCCGCCCCGGCGACCTCAACTGCAGCGCCGGCCCCAAGTGGGGCTTCCACGGCGCGTTGGCAATCCCCTTGATGCTGCTGCTGAAGCGCCGAGGCGTCGAACCGCAGATGGCGCAATCGATTGTGGACCCATCCTTGCCCGCCTCGCGCGTGGAGGAAATGCTGCCGGCGGTGAGGATGATGGGCTCGCCGATGAACTTGGACAGCAACGTGGACTTTTGCATCTTAGCGACCTGTATATTGAAGTCGTCACTTTATACATGAAGAATCTGCAAGGTATTGATCGCGGCCTCAATATTCTTGAACCGCTGGACGTCGGCACCCGTGAAGCCCAGCGACGGCGGGCCGTGGCGGGTGAAAATCGCCATGGAATAACCTTGCATATGAACGGTCGTAACTTGGAACCCATCCGACTGATTGTGACCAGCCGAGCGAAGCTGCGCGCCTGTATGAAAGTCGCTGTGCATGGACTCGACCTGCATGTGCATCTTGGCCATGAACCACTCGCCGCCCTCGCTGGCCCTCTCAGCCATGGAAGCAGCAACCTTCTTGGTTCGAGACCCTGCGTGATTCGCCAAAATGCGACGGCAGCAGCTGTGGCCTTCTTATCCCACTGCTTGAATGATGACTCGCTCGTATGTGTCTTAACGACGCTCACGTCGTCGTATTTGCCCTTCACCAAAAACTTCCACGCCTTGTCTCCAAGAGACGTAACATTCGCATGCAAGATAATACGGGACATTGAACTAGCTTTGGATGCCGTCGAAATCCCAACTGACGGCGACGCAGGCGAGGAAGCGAACGACGTGCCGTCCACGACCGTACTCTTCTCGCCATACTGTCGGGACCTAGTCAACGATGACCGCCAATCTCGACCTTGTCGCCCTTGTTCCCCGTGCCGTTGCTGCCCGTGCCCTTGCCCATGGCCTTGCCCGCGGGCGCTTTGACTGCGACCGCCGCCTGCTGGGGCGCCTGCGCCTTGGCAGTGGGCAGGCGTTGCGTAGCAGCGCGAATCTCATTCTCCTCCTCATCGTCGTCAACTGGCATGTCGGTGCCGCCGTCCTTGGAACAGGCTGCTGCAGGAGCGGCGGCGGCGGCGCCGCCGCCGCTGGGCGCTATGCCAGCGCCCTCGGCTTCGCCTTGGCTGCCAACCGCATTTTCGTTCGTCCTCGACTCGGTGCCCTCGGTGTCGGCGGGGTCGGCCTTCCGCTTCTTGGCGGTCCTCTCGCCCGTCACCTTGCGCGCTTCCTCGGCCTTCGAGGACAAAGCGAGCACCTCCTTTTCCTGGTAATGAATATATTTGAAACCCTCTCAAGATCATCTTTGACCTTCCGAAGGTCAGCTCTCTCGTGCTCATCGCGCTCCAGCTCGTCGAGGCCCTCGAAAATGCTGGGGTCCCACGTGAGGCGGAACTTGCGCTGGTCGCAACTGCATCCCGCCTGCCCCGCCACGTCGAACCCCTCAGCGAGCGCCAGAGCCTGGGTGGCCCCGCGCTTGGCCTTCTCGGCCTGCGCGAGGGCGACGGCCGCGGTGCGTTCACGATCCTGAGCTGCGGCCAAACCGTCCTGGAGCTTGACCACAAAGTTAACTGCCTATGTGTGTGTGTGTGTGTGTCGATGGTCTGCGTCCTTCCAAGGACTGCTCGGGCGTTTCACTGCTTTAGCTGGAGTAGCGTCCGCCGAAGAAGCTGGGGTGGCAATCTTGGCCACCTGCTCCGGGAGGACGCACTCCAGCTTGTCGTCCGTAGTCTCCTGCATCGCCAACTTCAGTAGGCTGGACACATCCTTGGGCTGCGTACCACCGTCGCTGCCCTTGCTCTTGCGGTTCCCTCCTCGACCACGGCTGGTGCGCTTGGCGCCGTCGTCCGCTGGGGCGTCGACGTTGGAGGCACCTCCGTGATCACGATTCTGAAGTTTGAACAGCTTGACCTTCCTGTTGCATCGCTGGCATGCGCAATTGTTGCTGGGAAGGCTGTCGTTGTACCCGTACTGACCGCAACCTGCACATAACCTGCTGACATCACGTCTGGTTTGGTCGACGCCAGCAAAAGGAATTGGTGCACCCTGGGTGTAGTGCCTCAAACGCTACGTGCAGGCACAGAAGTGGGGCTCTTGCCAAAATGGTCTGGGCCCAATTTGTTAGAGAAGAGGAGCAGGAGGATAAGGAGGAGGAGGAGGAGGAGGAGGAGGAGGAAGAGGTGGGACGGAATGCGGTAGGATATTGAAATGAGAGGGAAGGGGATGTGTGAGGAAACGGAATCGGGAGATGCGAGAGAAAGAGGAACGCGGGGTAGATGGGAACGGGCGAGGGGCCAGAGGGACAATGGAGGGTAAAGTGTCGGCGGGCGGAAGGGACGGGGGAGGGGGACAAACACAAGAAACTTGACTCGCGCAAATGCAGTCGGTTGCTGGGCCAAGCTTGAAGCAATGCCGAAGCGAACCCGACCTGACCGACAACCAGGCTCACCCTGATCAAGACTTGACGCGTGGATGGAAGGTATACTCCTGCGGCGACATGAAGTCAAAACGACGGACATTTTCTTCCCCTCGTCCTCCTGAACCCCTCCTTTTTGCCTCTCCGGATCGCGGCGCACGCTTACAGCTCGCCGCGATGGTGCGCCGCGTCGGGCGAGGTACCCAGCGGGGCAGATCACCGGCTTTTCTTGCCGCGCCGCTTCCTGGAGGCAGACAGGCAGGCCACGGTTCGTCCTCTCCTCCTCCTTCTCCTCCTCCTCATCGCCCCCTTTAAGTATCGTTCGCTCACGCCTTCGCTGGCTGCTGCAGTGATCAGGGTTAATCGCGACAGGGGCACAAGCACACGCACACGCACGCTCAGGACCCCCTTCCCCTAGAAGAAAGCCAACTGGCACGAACACAACTTTTCGGAGGTCCGCTCGATTTATTGGATTGGAGCTGGTCCCTCTGGGCGACGCCTCCGATGAAAGTCGGCTGCCACATCGAATCGGCCCCGCGCTGGGTCGGGCGATGTCGAAATCTGAATCGCGCATCGGGATGCCAACATCGACTCGGATCGATTCTCGAGGGGACGTAGAAGGTGGGTTGTGCCTAGGGGTGCTTCGAGGAAAATGGCCCTGGACGTCCCCTGGAGAAGAGATATGCAAGTCTCGAGCTGAGTTCGATCCCTGACCCACCCTCCACGTACCCCCGAGAATCGGACCCCTGGGAGATCAGTTCGAATCGGCCCAGCGGCGTCGGAAAGCGCCCTGGAGGGGAGGGACGGCTTCGCCCTTCTCTCCTTCTTCCAGCCTGCGCCCCTCCTCCAGCCCTCCTCGCTCCCTCACCCTTCCTCCCTTCCTCTTCATTCTCTCTACCCATCCACCCTGGATTCCCCTCCCGCTCTGCGCTTCCTCCTCATCGGCTCCTTCCCTTGCTCTCTCTCCCCTCCTGGTCCTGTCCTTCTCCAGCTTCTTCTCCTCTGCCTCCTCGCTCTCTCATCGATCTCGGCTGCAGGCCTCCTCCTCCTCCTCCTCTTCCTCCTCGTCCTCCTCGCGCACTGCCGTCTACCTTGACTGCAAGTGTCCCTCTCCTTCCTCAAATCACGGGTCGACTGCAACCATGTTGATGACAGCTGCTCGCTGCCTCCTACTGCTGGGAGTTGCTTGATGCCGCCCATGCTTAATCATCTTTGAAGGCAACTTCCTGTGGGGGTCGAGACCGAGGATGAGGATACGGGTTCAGGAGGGTCGCGCGCCACCGAAGGGAGAGACACGAGAGAGGCTCTGTAGTCGGCCACTGACCCTAGGGGGGGGCCCTCTGGAGAGGTCCTTTTCGCACCACAGAGCGGCCGAGACTGGCCGCCCCGTGGGCCCGCGACAGGGCCCCCCCCCCCCGGGGGGGAACACAAAAAACGCCACTCCCGTCATCCCCGAGATCGCGGGATTTCCGCTCTGGGAGCTGGGTGCCGAGGCTTCTGGCCTTAACTTCCTTCAAGCCGACATTCAAACGAACACACACACACACAACCCACACAAAACACACACAACACACAAAACACACAACATACACACAACATACACACACGCACGCACACATACACGCACGCGCGCACGCACGAACGCACGAACGCACGCACGCACGCGCGCGCACGCACGCACGCACGCACGCACGCACCCACACCCACCACACACCCACAGACACAGACCACACACGCCACACACACCACACACACCACACACAAACCCACCACACACCCACCACACACCCACCACACACCCATCACACACCCACCACACACCCACCACACACCCATCGCACACCGACCACACACCCACCACACACCCACACCCACACCCACACCCACACCCACACACCCACACACCCACACACCCACACACCCACACACCCACACACCCGCACACCCAGACACCCTCACACCCACAGCCACACCCCCACACCCCCATAAGCACACAACCACACACAACAACACACACGCACACACAAACATATACACAACCCCACACAAACACAGACACATACACCCACAAACACACAAACACACGCACACACAAACACGCACGCAAACACAAACACACACACACAAACACACACAACCACACACACAAACACACAAACACACACAAGCACGCACAAACACACACAAACACACACAACCAAACACACAAACACACACAACCATACACACAAACACACACACACACACGCAACCACACACAACCACACACAAACACATACAAACACACAACCACATACGAACACACACAAACACAAACACGCACAAACACACACACACAAACACACACAATCACACACAAACACACAAACACACACATACACACACATAAACACACACAATCACACACAAGCACACACAAACACACACAAGCACAAACACAAACACACACACACACGCACACACAACCACACACGAACACACGCGCACAAACACACAGACAAACACATACAACCACAGACATACACATAAACACACACGCAGCCAGACACAACCACACACACAAACACACAACCACACACATACACACAAACACAAACACACACACACACAACGACACACGCACACATACACACAAACACACACAAACACACACACAAACACACCACCACACAACCACACACAAACACACACACAAACACACAGACACACACACAAACAAACACACACTCAAACAACCACACACAACCACACAACCACAAACACACACAACCACACGCAACCACACACTCACACACAAACAAACAAAAACACACACACAAACACACACACACTCACAAACACACACACACAAAAACGCACACAACCACACACGAACACATACACACAAACACACACAAACACACACACACACATACACAAACACACACAAACACACAAGCACGCACAAACACACCAACACACAGGACCACACACAAACAACCACACACACAAACACACACACACATACTTACACACAAACGCACACACACCACACACACCACACACACAGCACACACACAAACACACACCCACCACACACCCACCACACACCCACCGCTCACCCATCGCACACCCACCAAACATCCACACACCCACACCCACACCCACACCCACACCCACACAGCCTTACCCAAACCCGCACCCACACCCACACACACCCACGCACCCACACACCCACACCCACACCCATACACCCACACCCATACACCCACACACCCACACCCACACCCATACACCCACACCCATACACCCACACATCCACCCCCACACCCCCACAGCCCCACACCCCCACACCCCCACACATCCACACACCCACACACCCACACACCCACACACCTACACACCCCACACACCCCACACACCCCACACAGCCACACAGCCACACAGCCACACAGCCACACAGCCACACAGCCGCACACTTTTTTTGATTCGCGGGTCGAGAGCGCACCTCTTCCGGTCGAAGCTAAGCGGGCCGCGCAGAGCTTGAATTACGCAGAGAAGGGAGGAGAGGGGGGGCGCAGCCTACACAGCCACACACACACACCCACAACGCACAAACACACAGAAGCACACCCACACTCACACAAACACGCAAACACACAACCACACACAAACACACACACATACACAATCACACACACCAACACACACGAACACATACAAACACACACACAAACACACAACCAAACACAGACACACACACAAACACACACAGACAAACACACAAACGCACAAACAACACACAAACACACACACAACCACACACACAACCCCACACACAGAACCACACACACACACACAAACACACACAAACGCACACAAGCACACGCACAAACACAACCACACACACACACACTCGAGCACACACTCGAACACACACACACAAACACACACACACCCACAAACACACACGAACACACACAAACACACACGAATACATAAACACACACACAAACACACAACCACAAACACACACACACACTAACACACAACAACACACACAAACACACACAACCACACACAAACACACAAACACACACACGCACACAAACACACAACCACACGCAAACATAGACACAAACACACACACAAGCACACAAATCCGCAAACACAAACTCACACAAGCACAACCACACACAAAACCGCACACAAACACACACACAAACACGCACAACCACACAACACACAACCACACACACAGACACACCCAAACACACATTCACGCTAACAAACACACGCACTAACATTCACACAAACCCATAACACACACAAACACACACAACCACACACATAAACACACACACAAACTCACGAAACCACACACAACCACACACAACCACAAACACAACCACACATACAAACACACAAACACACACACCAATAAACAAACACACACAAACACACACAACCACACACAAACACACACAACCACACCCACATACACACAAACACACAAAATACACAGACACGCACACAAGCACACACGAACACAAACACAACAACACAACCACACACACAAACACACACAAACACAGCCACAAACGCGCACACACACAACCACACAAACACACACAGACACACACAGACACACACAGACACACACACAGAGACACACATAGACACACGCAGACACGCACAGACACACACAGACACACGCAGACACACACACAGACACACACACACCGACACACACAGGCACACACAGACACACATACACACACAGGCACACACACGCACACACAGACACACACGCAGACACACACACAGCCAGACACACAGACACACACAGACACACACAGACGCACACAAACACACACACAGACACACACAGACACACACAGACACACACACAGACACACACACAGACACACAGACGGACACACACACAGACACAGACACACGCAGGCACAGACACACACAGACACAGACACAGACACAGGCACAGGCACAGGCAGGCACAGACAGACACAGGCGGACACAGACACACACAGACGCACACAGACACGCACAGACACACAGACACACACACAGACACATATAGACACACGCAGACACACACACAGACACACACAGACACACACACACACCGACACACACAGGCACACAAAGACACACAGACACACACAGACACACACAGGCACACACAGACACACACAGACACACACACATACTCACACAGACACGCACACACAGACACACACAGAGACACACACAGCCACACACACAGACACACACAGACACACACACAGACGCCACAAACACACACACAGACACACACACAGACACACACAGACACACACAGGCACACACAGACACACACAGACGCACACAGACACACACAGACGCACGCAGACACGCAGAGACACACACATATACACAGACACACACAGACACACACACAGGTACACACACACACACACGCAGACACACACCGACACACACAGGCACACACAGGCACACACAGACACACTCAGACACACACAAACACACACACAGGCACATACAGACACACACAGACACACACAGACACACGCAGACACACGCAGACACGCACAGACACACACAGGCACACACAGGCACACACACAGACACACACAGGCACACAGAGACACACAGAGGCACACACACGCACACACGCACACACACGCACACACACACACACCCTCCCCCCCCACACACACACAAACACATAACAAGCACACACACACCACACACAAACACACACAAACACACAAACACACACACAGACACACACAGACACACACAGACACACACAGAGACACACAGAGACACACGCAGACACACACAGACACACACACCGACACACACAGGCACACACAGACACACACAGACACACACAGACACACACAGACACACACACAGACACACACACACACCACACACAGACACACACACACTCACACTGGAGGCAGTGCTTTCCCCCCCCTCCTTTTTTGCGTGTGTGTGTGTTTTCCGCCGAAGCTCTGGAGGCAGTCTGCCAGGCACAGGTTGTGCCTGGCCTCAATCCCTGCGCACTCTCGGGCCGCAGCAAGCTCGGGCAGCCTGGCGGGCCTGTCGAGCATAGCTCCGAACAGGCTGCGAGCCTAGTCCCCTGGCGACTGCCACGGCCCAACTTTCAAAGGTCGGTTGGGATGCTTTAGCTTACAATACGCCGCCCTGCTCTTCCTGCCAGCTCCTAGAAAGGCCGCTTGCGGCCCCGCGCACGCTGCCTTGAGCCCCTCGCTCTCGTGGCCACGCTGCCACAGCTACCGCGCGAGGAGCCACACTGGAGGGATGGGGCTCCCTCCTGCAGAACAGAGGAATTCGAGCAACACGTGCCCTCCCTGCCTCCAGGGGACCCCTGTCGGTCCGTCAGACAAGGCTAGAGAGGTCAGGGCTGAGGCCTCCAGGAGGTGGGTTGGCCTCGGGGCCCTCGAGCGGGGCTTCAGGGGGGGCGGGCTCCGCAGCAACAGCCGCCCTCGCCTCTTCCTTCCCGGCCACGTCGATGGCCGCCCCGAAGCCGCCACTCTCCAAGGAAATCAGAGTGAGCCCTTGGGTTCCGACATCGTCGAACCCCTGCCCTCCTCCGAATGAAACACCTCACCCCTGGTCGCGAAGTTAAAAACCAGATTGGCAGCGACCAACAAACCTTTGGCCAACAACATGTAGGATTCTTGGTCTTCTGATCGAAGCACCCATCTTAGCCAACCAGTCGGCTTCGTGGTTGTCTCATCTTTCGAATTCCGAAATGCGTCCTTCGCGGACACCAGCCTGGGTGCAATGAACTCGGACCTTCTTTAAAGAGACCCCCTGTGAGATCTCCCTCAGCAGAATTTGTTCGCCACAGATGGGC
>CAUYUJ010009374.1:0-7500 GCA_963575745.1 Prorocentrum cordatum | reverse complement strand
ATGTCAAAACATTGTTCTCGGGGTTCCAACGCCACTGATCAACCAGAGTGTTGCGTCTTGACGAACCTGAACGGTGTCAGAGCGCCATTCCTGGGACTCGAACGCCGCGAAGCAACGTAACTGTTGCACCCTCATAACCCTGAATCCGTCCAGAACGCCACTTCGGTACGTTGATCATGGGAACCCGTGAAATTCTTGCAACTGTTGAAATAAATGTGCTCGGCGCTTAAGCGATAACCACATATTGAAAACGAACCGCCCTCAAGTCGTGAAACTCTGGCACATTATTAAAACGAGTGTGCGCGGCGCTATGGCGAGAACCCCATTTTGAAAACGACCCGCCCTCAATCAGAGAAGTTCTTCCAATTTTCAAACACGGATGTGCGCGGCACGGAGGCGAGAACCACATTTTGAACACGACCCGCCCTCAACCCGTGAAACTCTAGCAAATGGTTAGCATGAGTGTACGCGGCGCTATAGCGAGAACGACATTTTGAAACCGACTCGCCCTCAATCCGTGACATTCTTGCAACACTTTAAAACGAATGTGCGCGACACTGAAGCGAGAGCCACGTTTTGAACACCAATTCGGGAAACTCTTGCGGATATTTAAACCGAGTGTACGCGGCGCTAATGCGAAAACCACGTTTTGAAAACGGCCCGCCCTCCATGTGTGAAGCTCTCGTCATTTTTAAGCCTCAAGGTCATACGTGGCGAGGAAGTCTCAAGCGAAACGCCCAGCCCGCCGTATAAACGGGCCTCGGGGTGCCACAGGGACCAATCATTAGAAGGAACACACATGGGGGAGGAGGCGGAGGAGGAGGAGGAGGAGGAGGAGGAGGAGGAGGAGGAGGAGGGAGGAAGAGAAGGAGGAGGAAGAGGATGTGAGAGGAGGAGGGGAGGAGGAGGAGGAGGAGGAGGAGGAGGAGGAGGAGGAGGAGGAGGAGGAGGAGGAGAGAGGAGGGGGAGGAAGAGGGAAGGAGGAGGATGAGGAGGGGGAGGAGGAGGGAGAGGAGGAGAAGGAGGAAAAGGATTATGAGGAGGAACGCGGGGGCGAAGGCGGAGGCAGAGGCGGAGGAGGCGGAGGATGAGGAGGAGGATGAGGAGGAGGAAGAAGGTGATGAGATGAGGAGGGCGGGGGGGGGGGAGGATGATGAGGAAACGGTGGAGGATGAGGGGGGGGGAGGAGGAGGAGGAGGAGGAGGAGGAGGAGCAGGAGCAAAAGGAGGATGATGATGATGATGAGGAGCTATGGCGCTATGGCGGACGCGCGGTGTCCAGGTGCTGGCCTGGCCGCCCCACCACAATCGCCGAGGGAAAGTCATTCCCGACTTTGGCGGGGGCCCTCTCTCCAGTCGGCGCAATGTTTCCAAACCCTTTTTGGTCGGAGGCTGACCTGGGGCCTGCGGCGTGGCTCTCGGCCCAGCGGAGGTCAACCTCGCCTTCTCGAGCGCCGAGGACTACCCGAAGACGAACCCAGAAATCAAATATCTCAGACTTGGCCAGCAAGACCCGTGGACGTCGGAACGCTCGCGCGACGGGGGAATCATCGCTGAACGCCAAATTGCGCCCGAACGTGTACTGACGCGCGTAAATCAACGCGATAAATTCAGCTTGTGGGCGAGACCGTGCACCTCCCAGGGCCCCCGCGATGCCCCCGTCACCGTCGTCCAGAGTGGTGCCTCATCTGACGCGGGACCACCCGCAACGCCTTAGTCTCATCCTTAGCGCGCCCCCCCACCCCTCCGATCCGTCGATCCCCCGGGCGCCCCCCCCGGCAGACAGGCAACCCATCGAACGATCCCCAACGACGCGTTTAGTTGCGATCGGCAAGTGTCCAACCGTCCTGTCTAAAAGCATAGACATCGCGAGCAGCTTGCTCGCGAAGGTGAGCCGTGCGCCCCGCGACTGGATCTGGGATGGGGCCATTGCCCCTGTAATCCCAAAGCCCGGGGAAAAAAGGGCCCCGCAAGCCTCCCCGCAACGCGGGCATCTTCCTTGAGAAACTGCGTGGTGTCCTCCATCACGCGGCCCCTGGCTAGCCCAGAAACCCAGCGGAGCAGAGGTTCCAAAGCAAAACCTGCCCCTCATTATCGCTGAATCTTCCCCCAACCGAGTGATCTCCTGTTTGAGGACAGCGAAGTCACCCCCCGAAACGATTCCATGCCCGTGGTACTGCGTGGCAGCCGGGTTCCAGGCCAGGTCGCCGCTCGCGGCCATACTGGCGCGCCGCGAGGTCACGACGACCTCGGAGGCCTCAGTGTAGAGGCCGTTATCAAAATCATCTCGCCAATGCGCAGGAGACAATGGGCACCGGCCCAGACCCAGCGCGACAGCAACAGTAGTGGCGATCAGCCCACGGACCCGTTTCCAAACCTGGCTCCTGGGGATGCTGAGGGACCCCTGAAACCGAGCTTGCCAAACCTGGGAAACGCGTATCTTCTCCTTGTCAGTAGGGGATTTCCAAAGACTCACGCATCCAGATAAATGTCCACGCCGCAAGCGAAAAATGGGGTCGTTCTTCTCCGCCCCGAAGACACTCTGGATGGTAGTAGGGCAAGCTCCAACATGCCACTGGCCAGAGCAGACAGCAGCCTGTCCGCGCGCGCGAGTAGCGCGCTTTCTTGCCCCGAGCTGAGGCCTCTCGCCGCCTGGCGCGAACAATGGCAGCAGTCCCTCTCCTTCCTGCCGTGGTGGCGGTACCCGCAACTCTAACTGGGAGGCCTGTTGCTTTCAAATCGCTGGCGAGAAGAAATGCGAGAGGCCGTCGGTTCGCGACAACCGCGTACTTGTTATAAAAAAACAGACTGTTCGGCCGCATCAACAGAATGGCCTAGCTGAGCTGCTGCGGCAACAATATGCAACCGAACCTGGTCTTCAGCTCCCTGGCGCACCTGGGAAACGTCGTCAACCTGAAACATGATAGACGCACTAGGATCACCAAAGAAATGCCGATTATGCACAGCATCCAATTTCTGGTACATATAAATCTTGACCCAGGACATTGACTGCGCGCATCCAGGAAGAAACCCAATCCCAGCAGGTATGACCTAGGAGCAGAAGCCGCTACTTTCGAGCACCCTGGGAGCCGTGTGCGCGAGGAGGCCCAGGTGCAGGAGGTGCGGTGGGAAACTCAAAGCAGTGGCGCAACGCGCAAACTTAGCAGGGAAAAGCGTGCCACACACTTCTTGAGTTCCCAATGGGTTGCAACGCTGGAAACTTCCTGGAAGGCGGCAATCTCATGAGGAAGCTCTCGGCGAAGCGCAGCTTGCAGGGCCGAGCTGCCTTTGATGGCATCATCCCAGAAGTCGGAGTGGTCTTGACTCCGCGTAGCCAAGAAGCCCCCCCGCACCGTGCAGTGGGCGCGGTGGAGGGTGGAGCATTTGCAAACGGGGCGCTCATCGACCTTGCTCTTGGGGAGCAAACAGAGAATCCCAAGGAAGGTTTGGGCTGGCCACGTCACGTAGGCCTCGCAGTCATTCAGAAGCCCGAGAGCTTCGGCGGGGCCAGGCTCCACGTCCAGACAGTCCCGCGGCCTCCATCCGTCGACGCCCGCCGCCGTGGTTCCACAGAAAACCTTCGCAACGACGTGGGGGTCACGAGTGGTAATTTCGGGGAGCTCGGGCAGGAAATTCAGCGCGCTCACGCGCCGCCCTTCCAACGCCTCAGTCAACTGTCGAATCTGCGTCGGGCTGGCAGTCCAAAAGCCACCGCATATTTTTTACGGTGGGCCATTATTTCAAGGGAAGTTGGAGCACGCCCTCAGGGGCAACGAAAACTCCAGCCCCTCCTGCTCTTCGCGCCCGAGCCAAGCGCGAGCTTTAGGGGCGCCTCGGGGCAGCGCCTTCACAAGCCAATCCTTAATCGCCCTAGCTGCCGGCGCGCGGGCAGCCTGCCGAGCCTTGGAGAGGGCGCCCGTGCACCGATCTATGTATCGTCCCCTGACATCGGCCCAGATCAACCGATTTCAAGTCACAGAGCCGAACCCGCCACTGGTGGGCAGCCTCGTCGGCGGGAAGGCAATCGCAATGCTGCTGAATTCGATTGCCGAATGCTCCCAGCCGAGAAGAGATGCAGGTCAGCGCGCGAACGTGACCCTTCTTAAGAACAGCGCGCGCGCAACTTATGCAACTTTTGCGATGCAGTGGGCCAATGAGTAAGCGACGGCTGGGCAAACCATCCACTTCGCTTGGCATGGCCAATAACAATGGTATGTCAGGAATTCCACAACATCGCCTCGACCTCGATAAACCTCCATATCCTCATCCACCCACAAACAACTGGCAACCTCGCCCTCTCCTTCGTGCGAAACCATAAGAGACGATGCGATGCCAGCTCATGAGAAAGGTGGGCCAGGACATGGGGAGGCAGAAGCTGCAGTGACCTCTGAGGTGGTGCCCACTCCGCAAGCTCAGCATTAAAATGGTATCCCCAGGGCAGTGCAGGCCCTTCATGCTCAGGTAAGGCTTTTAGCCGCACGCGCATAGTCACCTCCTGCAGCAAGGCAGCGTGCGGCAAGCGGGCCTCGAGCTACCTGTGAGCCTTTAAGGGGGGGGGGGGGGGGGGGGGGGGGGCTGGTTCTTGGACGCACGCAAATAGGGCGCCAGAGTGTAGCAGGCAATCGCATAGCCAATCAAAGACCCACTGCCGTTGCTGCAAGTAAATGAGACCCCGCCAGGAGGCAATGCTTTAGCGCGAGTCACCTTCAGAAAACCACATACCTCTATGTGCACCAGGCCTATGTTGTAGTCCCCCCAGCAGGAACCAGAGAATAGTAAGCGCGTTCACGAACGCTGTGGTTTCCATCATCTCCAGGATATTTCCCCCCGATACCCCCAGGTCAGCTATCGCGTGCGCGACGACGGCGGCCATTGCGCAGGATTGGGTACGGAGCTCCAGAAACACCGCTCCCACGCGGCGGGGCAGGGGGGAAGGCGCCGCTCAACGGTGGCCACATCGCGCTTAGCCGGCTTCACAGCGGCGGGGAACTGGCGGTGTTCAGCGAACGTAAAGGCGCCAGCCTTGCTGTCGTGCAACTGCGCAGCAAATCATTTAGTCAGAGCGCTCCAACTGGTTAGATTACAGACGAGCAGGCGAAGCCCCGAGCCACTAAACCTGCGGCGGCATCTCCGCGACCGCAGCCTTGAATCGTTCCTTGAACCCTGCGCCAACTTCGCGTTGCACGCGACGCATGCGCTTCGTTGAGCGGGTGTTGGCCTTCTCGAGCGCGAGGTCATCCATGCGGGTCTGGTCGGTCTCAGCCAGTGGACCTTCCAGGGGGCGCTTCTTAAGTGCAGCCAAGTCTTCAGCGCGCTCGTGGGGTAGGTCACCAGCATCAGGACCAGCATCACTTCCAGCTTCAGACTGAGCACTGTTGTAGATCTGTGTCTGCATCTCAACGAAACGTACCACCAACATGTATGGCAAGTTGTTGGTCTTGCAGTGCTCGCATATCTGTGCAGCATCCATGGAATGTAGCTCAGGAGTGCCAACATCCGTGCGCGGGCCTGGAGGTACAGCGGCTGGTGGAGCTCCACCTGGTTCAGCAGCATGCGGCTGGTGCTGCACCTTCACCAGGCGGGGCGCGCGGTGCAGGCGGCTGCGGGGCCTGGGCGGGGGCGGCCGCTTGGGCTGCGCGCGCAGCCCTGGCTTCCGCTGCGGCCTGCGCATGCTCCTGGCGTTTGGCGTTAACCCACGCTTCTTGAGAGAACGGGGCAATCGTGCCATCGGCGTCGCGCTTCTTTTGCTCAGCTTCACGATGCTCACCTTCAGCTTGTTGATGTTGCTGGCGCGTTTCACGAAGCGCTTCCTCCAACTTCTGGGCCTTGTTAGCACGATGGTGCACCCCCTGTGAGGCCGGGCGCACCGCTTTGGCGAAATTGCCCACCTCCTTTGTAAGACGAGTGTGTTCACGACGTGCGGCATGTGCATACGGTGCCTGCGTCCACTCTCAAGCTTCAACCGGAGGCAGAAGAACCATTCCACCGAGAACATTATGCAAGTCAGGCCTCGCAGCGAGGAGAACCGCAGCTGCAGCACGTAGTTGGGGGTCTCCCTCGGGCGCACCTTGCCCGTTCCCTCCAGCACCACCACCAGCGGGTTGGCCACCATCTCCTTGTTCAACGTCACTCAAGTACAATCCACCACAGCGAGAGCAACACCATCTGCCGCGGTACTTGATGTTCCAGCGGCCACAAACGGAACATACATCATACTCGCAATTTGAAGTTTTGGCGGCCTTCTTCTTGGCCCCCCCTAACCTTCGTTAGCACCACGTCTGCCATGCAACGGGGCTTTGTCGCGCCATGCCATGGCGCGAGCACGAGAGAAAAGACAAATGACACGAGAGGTACGCGCAGTGCCGTGTTTGTCCGCACGCTGGCCGAGGCAACCAAGCCTGGGACGGGGCTACCCATCCACCCCGACCTGGAGACTCTGGAGTCGGGTCCCACTACGAGGCCCGTGAGACTTGAGCCAAAATGGCTACGGGGAGGAGGATGAGGAAGAGGAGACGGATGAGGAGGAGGAGGAGGAGAAGGAGGAGGAGCAGGACGGAGGCGGAGGCGGAGGAGGAGGGGGGGGAGGAGGAGGAGGAGGAGGAGACGGAAGTAAGAGGAGCATGAGGAGGAGGAGGAGGAGGAGGAGGAAGGAGGAGGAGGAGGAGGGGAGGAGGAGGAAGAGGGAATATAGGAGAAGGCGAGGAGGGAGGAGGAGGAGGAGGATGAGGAGCAGGAGGAGGAGGAGGAAGGAAAGGGAGGTAGGGCGGACGAGGAGGCGGAGGATGATGATGTGATGCGGATGAATGATGATGATGATGTCATGATCGATGAGGAGGAGGAGAGGAGGGGGAGGAGGAGGATTGACATGAGGAGCACGGAGTGGGAGAGGAGGAAGGGGAGGAGGAGAGGCAGGAGGAGAGGGAGGATGAGTAGGCGGATGAGAAGGAATGGAGGAGGGCGAGAAGGAGGAGGAAGAGGGGTGGGTCGATGAGGACTGACTGAGGGACGAGGCAGGGGGGAAGGGAATGAGGCATGAGGATGAGGAGGAGAAGTAAGGAGCAGCAGGAGGATGATGATGATGATGGCGATGATGAAAAAGAGGGGGAGGGGGGAAAATTTTTTCGAGAGTGTGGGGGAAAGGGAGGGGGGGGGAGGAGTAGGAAGGCAGAGGCATGAGGCGGAGTAGAAGGCGGAGGATGCGGAGAAGCAGGAGGAGGAGGAAGGCGGCGGAGAAGGAAGATGATGATCGATGATGATTGATGATGATGACGATGATTGATGATGATGATGATGATGCTGAGGAGGAGGAGAGGAGGAGGAGGAGGAGGAGGAGGAGGAGGAGTAGGAGGAGGAGGGGGAACCAGAGGAGTAGGAGTAGGTCAGGAGTAGAGTAGGGAGTCGGCATGTAGTAGTAGTAGCAGCAGTAGTAGTAGTAGTAGGAGAAGTAGTAGTAGTAGTCGTAATGGTAGTAGTAGTAGTAGTAGTAGTAGTAGTAGTAGTA
>CAUYUJ010009373.1:32500-34583 GCA_963575745.1 Prorocentrum cordatum | reverse complement strand
AGCCCGAAAAAGGCCACAGGAGGCAGCCAAGAGGGCCCCGGAGGTCCCCCAAGAGGGCCCCAAGACGGCCCAATGCCCCAAAGACGGCCAGAGACGGTCCTGGGACAGCCGAAGAGGGCCCCAAGACGGCCCAAACGAGTTCCAAAAGGACCCCCAGGAAGGCCCGGAAATATAATATGTATTGATTTTCGCAGGGCTTTTTGCTAGAAGTTGTTTGTCGTACCATCCCGCCACCGTGCCTGGGTTGTGGGTAGGAAGCCTATTGAATGTTGGTTGGGATCTCGCGGGAGGCCTCTCGGGGGCCTCCTGAAGGCAGATTGGAGGCCTCTTGGGGGACGTTGCGGGGCCTCTTTCGGGACTCTCGGAGGCCTCTTTGGGGCCTCCTGGGCGCCTCTTTGGGGCCTCCTGGGGGCCTCTTGGAGCGGAAGGCTCGGATTTTCGATTCGTGGTCCCTCTCTGGGGCGCCTTTGGGGGCCGTCTTGGGGCCCTCTTGGGCGTCCTGGGCACCTCTCCGTCTTGGAGCGCTCTTAAGCTATCTTGGGGCCCTCTTGGAAGCCTCTTCGGCTGTTTTGGGGGATGGTCTCTGGGGCCTCTTGAGCCGTCTTGGAGCGTCGGAAACCCGAAAAGGCGAGAACGCCCAAACCCTTCAAAAACCTTAAGGCGAGTCGGTGATGCTTGCCTCTTGGTGCCTTCTTGGGAGGCCTCTTGGGGCCTCTTGGGGCGTCTTGTTTTGGAGCGTCGAAAATCTGCAAAAGGGAAGAACGCCCAAATCCTTCAAACATCTAGAAGGCAAGGCTGTGATGTTTGCCTCTTGGTGCCCTCTTGGGAGGCATCTTAGGAGGCCTCTTGGGGCCACCTTGAGGCCATCTTGGGCGTCCTGGAGCGAACTGTTGGAGGCCTCTTGGAGCCCTCTTGGTCCGTCTTGATTCCCCCTTGGGCCCCGAAAAGTCACGCGAGAAGATGCGAGAGTGCCCAGGGGGCACGCTGGGAACCCTAAGGCAACCGCGGCAAGCCCCAGGCCTGGGAGACCTGAATATTTGTTTTACGGTGGGGGCGTTGGATAAGGAATGTGCCCAGGAGGCTGCAGACCCTGGAGGCTTCCTTATCTGATGAGGACGGCGATGATATCCATCGCCGATCCATTCTTGGAGTTCCACCGGCTTCTAGACCCTGGGTTCTTTATCGAAGGTTTCCTTATCCAATGCCATCACAGTACGGGCCCCTTCGAGACTCCTCAGGACTGAGGACTAAGGCTCCAGAGATTAGGCAACGGACTCGAGGACACGCTCACCCCGTGCCTAGAGGCACAGTGGCGGATGGATTTGGGCTCCCGGCCCATGAAGCACAGTGCGACATGTTTTCTCCACGGCAGCCACACAAGAGGCGCGCAAGCAGCTCCCAAGAGAGCCCCTAGAGACCCCCAAGCGGCCCAAGAGAGCCGCACGGCCCCCCAAGTGGGCGCCAGGACGGTCGCACTTCATCGGTAGTCAATGCGGCTCCGTCGAGCCCCGAGGGGACGAAACGCTAACGTGACACTGAACGAAACTGCGTCGTCGCGCGTGGTCGGGTCTCGGTGAGGGGTTCGGATGTTTCGGAGGGGTTCGGAGGTTGGCGGGGCATGGGGTGGTTTCCATCAGATGCGCCTCGTCGCTGGCGTTCTGGTGGCGCCTGGATCGGCCCCGACGGAATGCCGAAGACCAGAGCTATGATCCGAAAACCAAGTCTCTGATGGCAGGCCCCAGCTGGCTTCAACAGGCCCCCCGAGTAGTCCCAGCTGGCCTCAACAGGAGCCCCCGAGTCGTCTGGGGCGGTCTCAGCATGGCGCCGACTCTAGCGGCGCCTCTGGCGGCGCCTCTGGGGCGCTCCGCGCCCCAGGGTTGAGGTGTTGAGACTGCCCTGGACTATACGGGGGGCCTGTTGAGGCCAATTGATTGGGACTACTCTGGGGACCTGTTGAGGCCAACTGGGACTACCTGGGGGGGCTGTGTGTGCGTGACCCGAAGCATTTGCAGTCGCGCGTTCACCGTGTACTAGTGATATTATGAATATGATCGAGATCACGGGTCGCACTCGTCCGGCCGCG
>CAUYUJ010009373.1:0-27500 GCA_963575745.1 Prorocentrum cordatum | reverse complement strand
TCAGGCGGGAGCCCCCTCCCTATGGGGCCCGCAGATCATGTTGGTAATCCGAGCGGGTCATCGGAAACCTGTAACTGTCGTCACTTTTGGGCTCGTCAAGCCTGAATTTGGAGGAAGTCTCTGGCGGGAGCCTCGTCTTTGAGTGAATTGTGAGAAGTCTCAGGCGGGAGCCCCTCCCTATGGGGCCCGCAGATCATGTTGGTAATCCGAGCGGGTCATCGGAACCCTGTAACTGTCGTCACTTTTGGGCTCCTCAAGCCTGAAAATGGAGGAAGTCTCAGGCGGGAGCCTCGTCTGTGAGTGAATTGTGAGGAATCTCAGGCGGGAGCCCCTCCCTATGGGGCCCGCAGATCATGTTGGTAATCCGAGCGGGTCATCGGAACCCTGTAACTGTCGTCACTTTTGGGCTCGTCAAGCCTGAATTTGGAGGAAGTCTCAGGCGGGAGCCTCGTCTTGAGTGAATTGTGAGAAGTCTCAGGCGGGAGCCCCCTCCCTATGGGGCCCGCAGATCATGTTGGTAATCCGAGCGGGTCATCGGAACCCTGTAACTGTCGTCACTTTTGGGCTCCTCAAGCCTGAATATGGAGGAAGTCTCAGGCGGGAGCCTCGTCTGTGAGTGAACTGCGAGAAGTCTCAGGCGGGAGCCCCCTCCCTATGGGGCCCGCAGATCATGTTGGTAATCCGAGCAGGTCATCCAAAACCTGTAACTGTCGTCAATGTTGGGTTCTCGCGCTGCCAGAACGCAGTTCCCAGGCCACACTTTGGATGCAACAAGGAAGTTTTTGGGCTCCTCAGGTCGCCGAGGTGCTGCGACAGGGCGCCGAAGGCGCCGACGACGACGGCCAGGCCGAGGCGCGGGCGCGGAGCTTGCTGATGTTCAGGCCCAGCGAAAGGGAGTTCACATGGCAGAGCTCGGGGGCGCACAGCGTGCGCCGCTCGGGGTTCACCCTGACGCACGCGTCCTACCTGACCTCCACGCTGTCGCAGGGCCAGACGCTGCGCAAGGGCGTCACCATCGACTGCGCGAGAGACGAGGACGCTGGCCGCACGGGCATGTCGGACGAGCAGTGGTGGCTGCACCTCTACGTCATGTTCTCCCGCGCCACGCGCATGCGGAACATGCTGATCCTGCGGCCGCCGCCGCGAGAGTTCCTGGAGTGCGGGCCGCCGGCGTCCCTGCGGAAGGCGCTCCTGGAGTTCGACAAGAGAACGGTTTTGTCCAGGGCGGAGGCGAAGCAGCTCGCGGCAGAGCTGGGCTTCGTGCTGCCTTCCGCCTGAGCGCGGCTGCGCCTCGCTCGAAGCCCGCGGGGTTGTCCCAACGGCTTGGTCTTGCGCGCCAACGGCTCGCGGGGTTGTCCCGACAGCCTGGCCCGCGGGGTTGTCCCAACGGCTGCGCGACGTGACCTGTAGAGAACGCGCCTGTGCTGGCCGTGGCGGCGACGGCGCCGAGGAACATCGACATGCGCGCTCATGCAACAGGAAGGGGAGGAGGTGGCGGGGCGCGGAACAAACAGGGGGGCGAGGATGGGGACAACGTAAGGAGTGGAAGGGGGGCCCGCGCCAAGGCGAGAGGAAATATACGCAGAAGAGACAGCCAGGACGCCTCGCCAACCACGAGGACGACGGTGATGGCTTTTTCCAGATTCGCCCAGAGGATTCGTATGCGGGGTTCTTCCGTCGGAGTAATTGAAAAAGGACTGGAGCAAGAGTCCCGTAGCAAGGTTTCTTCGTTAAGGTATTCAGTAAGAACGTCCGAGAACGACTCCCATCATCAGGATTCATTCTCAGGGTTCACTAAACAAGGACTCTTGAGCAATATTCCCGCAGTGGGCGTTCTTTGTTCAGGTTCTCTTAGCGATGACTTTGATTATTTATGAAGATTATATGCGTAAGGGTTCTTGAGTATGACCACCATCGTAGGAAGTCTTCATTCAGGTTTTCTCTGTAAGAACTCTGGAGTAATATTCCCATTTTAAGGATTATTCCTTGGTGTTCTCTTAGTAAGAACTCTTGAGTAACATGCCGACCACAAGGATTATTCATTCATGTTCTCTGGGTAGAAACCAAGAAGATCCCATCGTGAAGGAATTGGTATTCATATTCTCTTCGCACAAGCTCTCAGGTAATACTCCCATCGTAATGAGTATGCATTCAGTGAGGTTCTCTGAGTAAGGGCTCTGAAGTAAGATTCCCGTTGAAGACTTGCTTCTGAAGGTTGTTTTAGTAAGGGGTCGTGAGAAGGCGTTTGGTCGTATATTTTCTTTGGTAATATGTCATTAGTAAGGATTCTTGAATAATAATCCCGTAATAAGGATTCTTCCTTGGGGGCATGTCATTATATAAGGACTTTTGGGTAATATTTCCATGATGCTAATGCCTTAGTGAGTTTCCATTCGTGAGGACTTTTGAGTTATGCTCCCTTGATGCGAATTCATTAGTAGGCTTCCCTAAGTGAGGGCTCTTGAGTTAGACTCCCGTAGTAAAGCTTCTTTACGAAGGTGCTCTTGCTAAGGGTTTTTCCCCACATCCAAAGTGGGGTTCTTGTTTTCTCTGCACACCCCGCGCAGGAACACTCACCCCACCCCCTCTTCTCCTCGCACTCATTCACACACACATCATCATCACTCGCACTCTCTCACACGCTCACGAACATCATCGTCATCATCGGTATCGGCATCATCCTCATTCAAACATCATCATCGCCACCACCACCCACAATCAATCATCATCCTCTTCACCACTCATCTTCACCACCACTCATCATCCTCATCCTCATCATCGTTGAGTAAAGTGTGAGGAAGTCTCAGGCGGGAGCCCCCTCCCTATGGGGCCCGCAGATCATGTTGGTAATCCGAGCGGGTCATCGGAACCCTGTAACTGTCGTCACTTTTGGGCTCCCCAGGCCTGAAAATGGAGGAAGTCTCAGGCGGGAGCCTCGTCTGTGAGTGAATTGGGAGGAAGTCTCAGGCGGGAGCTCCCTCCCTATGGGGCCCGCAGATTATGTTGGTAATCCGAGCGGGTCATCGGAACCCTGTAACTGTCGTCACTTTTGGGCTCCTCAAGCCTGAATATGGAGGAAGTCTCAGGCGGGAGCCTCGTCTGTGAGTGAATTCTGAGGAAGGCTCAAGCGGGAGCCCCCTCCCTATGGGGCCCGCAGATCATGTTGGTAATCCGAGCGGGTCATCGGAACCCTGTAACTGTCGTCACTTTTGGGCTCGTCAAGCCTGAATTTGGAGGAAGTCTCTGGCGGGAGCCTCGTCTTTGAGTGAATTGTGAGAAGTCTCAGGCGGGAGCCCCCTCCCTATGGGGCCCGCAGATCATGTTGGTAATCCGAGCGGGTCATCGGAAACCTGTAACTGTCGTCACTTTTGGGCTCCTCAAGCCTGAATATGGAGGAAGTCTCAGGCGGGAGCCTCGTCTGTGAGTGAACTGCGAAGAAGTCTCAGGCGGGAGCCCCCTCCCTATGGGGCCCGCAGATCATGTTGGTAATCCGAGCGGGTCATCGGAACCTGTAACTGTCGTCACTTTTGGGCTCGTCAAGCCTGAATTTGGAGGAAGTCTCAGGCGGGAGCCTCGTCTTGAGTGAATTGTGAGGAAGTCTCAGGCGGGAGCCCCTCCCTATGGGGCCCGCAGATCATGTTGGTAATCCGAGCGGGTCATCGGAATCCTGTAACTGTCGTCACTTTTGGGCTCCTCAAGCCTGAATATGGAGGAAGTCTCAGGCGGGAGCCTCGTCTGTGAGTGAACTGCGAGGAAGTCTCAGGCGGGAGCCCCCTCCCTATGGGGCCCGCAGATCATGTTGGTAATCCGAGCGGGTCATCCAAAACCTGTAACTGTCGTCAATGTTGGGTTCTCGCGCTGCCAGAACGCAGCTCCCAGGCCACACTTTGGATGCAACAAGGAAGTTTTTGGGCTCCTCAGGTCGCCGAGGTGCTGCGACAGGGCGCCGAAGGCGCCGACGACGACGGCCAGGCCGAGGCGCGGGCGCGGAGCTTGCTGATGTTCAGGCCCAGCGAAAGGGAGTTCACATGGCAGAGCTCGGGGGCGCACAGCGTGCGCCGCTCGGGGTTCACCCTGACGCACGCGTCCTACCTGACCTCCACGCTGTCGCAGGGCCAGACGCTGCGCAAGGGCGTCACCATCGACTGCGCGAGAGACGAGGACGCTGGCCGCACGGGCATGTCGGACGAGCAGTGGTGGCTGCACCTCTACGTCATGTTCTCCCGCGCCACGTGCATGCGGAACATGCTGATCCTGCGGCCGCCGCCGCGAGAGTTCCTGGAGTGCGGGCCGCCGGCGTCCCTGCGGAAGGCGCTCCTGGAGTTCGACAAGAGAGCGGTTTTGTCCAGGGCGGAGGCGAAGCAGCTCGCGGCAGAGCTGGGCTTCGTGCTGCCTTCCGCCTGAGCGCGGCTGCGCCTCGCTCGAAGCCCGCGGGGTTGTCCCAACGGCTTGGTCTTGCGCGCCAACGGCTCGCGGGGTTGTCCCGACAGCCTGGCCCGCGGGGTTGTCCCAACGGCTGCGCGACGTGACCTGTAGAGAACGCGCCTGTGCTGGCCGTGGCGGCGACGGCGCCGAGGAACATCGACATGCGCGCTCATGCAACAGGAAGGGGAGGAGGTGGCGGGGCGCGGAACAAACAGGGGGGCGAGGATGGGGACAACGTAAGGAGTGGAAGGGGGGCCCGCGCCAAGGCGAGAGGAAATATACGCAGAAGAGACAGCCAGGACGCCTCACCAACCACGAGGACGACGGTGATGGCTTTTTCCAGATTCGCCCAGAGGATTCTTATTCCCCACATCCAAAGTGGGGTTCTTCCGTGTTTTCTCTGCACACCCCGCGCAGGAACACTCACCCCACCCCCTCTTCTCCTCGCACTCATTCACACACACATCATCATCACTCGCACTCTCTCACACGCTCACGAACATCATCGTCATCATCGGTATCGGCATCATCCTCATTCAAACATCATCATCGCCACCACCACCCACAATCAATCATCATCCTCTTCACCACTCATCTTCACCACCACTCATCATCCTCATCCTCATCATCGTTGAGTAAATTGTGAGGAAGTCTCAGGCGGGAGCCCCCTCCCTATGGGGCCCGCAGATCATGTTGGTAATCCGAGCGGGTCATCGGAACCCTGTAACTGTCGTCACTTTTGGGCTCCCCAGGCCTGAAAATGGAGGAAGTCTCAGGCGGGAGCCTCGTCTGTGAGTGAATTGGGAGGAAGTCTCAGGCGGGAGCTCCCTCCCTATGGGGCCCGCAGATTATGTTGGTAATCCGAGCGGGTCATCGGAACCCTGTAACTGTCGTCACTTTTGGGCTCCTCAAGCCTGAATATGGAGGAAGTCTCAGGCGGGAGCCTCGTCTGTGAGTGAATTCTGAGGAAGTCTCAGGCGGGAGCCCCCTCCCTATGGGGCCCGCAGATCATGTTGGTAATCCGAGCGGGTCATCGGAACCCTGTAACTGTCGTCACTTTTGGGCTCGTCAAGCCTGAATTTGGAGGAAGTCTCAGGCGGGAGCCTCGTCTTTGAGTGAATTGTGAAGAAGTCTCAGGCGGGAGCCCCCTCCCTATGGGGCCCGCAGATCATGTTGGTAATCCGAGCGGGTCATCGGAACCCTGTAGCTGTCGTCACTTTTGGGCTCCTCAAGCCTGAATATGGAGGAAGTCTCAGGCGGGAGCCTCGTCTGTGAGTGAACTGCGAGGAAGTCTCAGGCGGGAGCCCCCTCCCTATGGGGCCCGCAGATCATGTTGGTAATCCGAGCGGGTCATCGGAACCCTGTAACTGTCGTCACTTTTGGGCTCGTCAAGCCTGAATTTGGAGGAAGTCTCTGGCGGGAGCCTCGTCTTTGAGTGAATTGTGAAGAAGTCTCAGGCGGGAGCCCCCTCCCTATGGGGCCCGCAGATCATGTTGGTAATCCGAGCGGGTCATCGGAACCCTGTAACTGTCGTCACTTTTGGGCTCCTCAAGCCTGAATATGGAGGAAGTCTCAGGCGGGAGCCTCGTCTGTGAGTGAACTGCGAGGAAGTCTCAGGCGGGAGCCCCCTCCCTATGGGGCCCGCAGATCATGTTGGTAATCCGAGCAGGTCATCCAAAACCTGTAACTGTCGTCAATGTTGGGTTCTCGCGCTGCCAGAACGCAGTTCCCAGGCCACACTTTGGATGCAACAAGGAAGTTTTTGGGCTCCTCAGGTCGCCGAGGTGCTGCGACAGGGCGCCGAAGGCGCCGACGACGACGGCCAGGCCGAGGCGCGGGCGCGGAGCTTGCTGATGTTCAGGCCCAGCGAAAGGGAGTTCACATGGCAGAGCTCGGGGGCGCACAGCGTGCGCCGCTCGGGGTTCACCCTGACGCACGCGTCCTACCTGACCTCCACGCTGTCGCAGGGCCAGACGCTGCGCAAGGGCGTCACCATCGACTGCGCGAGAGACGAGGACGCTGGCCGCACGGGCATGTCGGACGAGCAGTGGTGGCTGCACCTCTACGTCATGTTCTCCCGCGCCACGTGCATGCGGAACATGCTGATCCTGCGGCCGCCGCCGCGAGAGTTCCTGGAGTGCGGGCCGCCGGCGTCCCTGCGGAAGGCGCTCCTGGAGTTCGACAAGAGAGCGGTTTTGTCCAGGGCGGAGGCGAAGCAGCTCGCGGCAGAGCTGGGCTTCGTGCTGCCTTCCGCCTGAGCGCGGCTGCGCCTCGCTCGAAGCCCGCGGGGTTGTCCCAACGGCTTGGTCTTGCGCGCCAACGGCTCGCGGGGTTGTCCCGACAGCCTGGCCCGCGGGGTTGTCCCAACGGCTGCGCGACGTGACCAGTAGAGAACGCGCCTGTGCTGGCCGTGGCGGCGACGGCGCCGAGGAACATCGACATGCGCGCTCATGCAACAGGAAGGGGAGGAGGTGGCGGGGCGCGGAACAAACAGGGGGGCGAGGATGGGGACAACGTAAGGAGTGGAAGGGGGGCCCGCGCCAAGGCGAGAGGAAATATACGCAGAAGAGACAGCCAGGACGCCTCACCAACCACGAGGACGACGGTGATGGCTTTTTCCAGATTCGCCCAGAGGATTCTTATGTGGGGTTCTTCCGTCGGAGTAATTGAGTAAGAGTCCCGCAGTAAAGTTTCGTCATGAATGCGTTTGTAGTAAGGACTATTGAGTAGTACTCCTATCATCATGATTCATGATTCGTGTTCTCGGAATAAGGACTTTTGACTAACATCCCTGCGGCACCGCTTATCTATTCAGGTTCTGTTAGTAAACATTATTGGGTCCGGGTTTATCAGTGTGGACTCTGGACTAAGGTTTCCCAGTCATGATTATGTAGTAAGAGTTTCTCACAAAAGGGACTCCTGACCCAGATTATCTTTGTCCGGTCTCTTGGGTAAAAGGTTGTTTCGCAGGGATTCGTCATTATGGGTCTAGTAAATGCCGAGTTTGCGCGGGGTCGACATGGCCTGGGAACTTTGGGCGCTGGTAGGCGCACTAGCCTCCTCGATGGGATCTGGCAGTCGAATCCATTCCCATCGGAGGCCGGCCTGGAAGCCGGCGCGATGCGACGCGGTGCTCCCCCCCCTCCCCCCCCCCTTTCTCCAGAGGGGGCGTCAGAAACCCGGCGTACTTCCTGTGGGGAGCGACGGGGAAGCTCGCCCCATTGGAAAAGGCTCAGAAAGCAGCCGTTCCATTGTTGTTGTTGTTGTTGTTGTTGTTGTTGTTGTTGTTGTTGTTGTTGTTGTTGTTGTTGTCGTTGTCGTTGTCGTTGTCGTTGTCGTTGTCGTTGTCGTTGTCGTTGTCGTTGTCGTTGTCGTTGTCGTTGTCGTTGTTGTTGTTCTTCTTGTTGTTGATGGTGTTGTTGTTATTGTTGTTGTTGGCTGTCGTCGTCCCGCCCGTGACCAGGCCCGCGCCCCACCCGCAACCCACCTGCGACCCTTCGCAATCCACCCGCGGCCCACCCTGCGACCCACCCGCGACCCGCCCCGAGACCCACCCAGCACTTGCCCGCGACCCACCCGCGACTCACCCCGCGCCCGCATTCCCACTCTTATCCGCAACTGCGGGGTGCCACTTTGTTTTCGTTGCGTAGACCAGGATCAGTTGCTCCTGAGCTTCCCAGAGCGCTCTCAAAGCGTTCTGGGGGCGCTCTGGACCGACCGCGATGCCCGAGACATCCCCCAGGACTGCCGGATCTCAGGAATGTGCGATATGGTTTCGATCTTTCGAGTAGGGGGTCGACTACAGACATGACGTATCCAAAAATTACTGTTCCATCGAAGTCCTGAAAATTGCAGAGAGTGCTCCTGGATCGACAGAACATTCTACGAATGTTCCGTAGATTCGGCGAAACCGTTCAATGCTTGGAGCGCACCCGTTACGTAGTCGATCTCTTGCTCGAATCTTGGCTTCGCCTCGACATGGGAAGGGGGGGGCCTGGACGGGGTGGGGCTTGCCCGAGCGGCCGAAGCTGCTGGGCGCAGGGCCGGGACCCTTCGTGGCAGATGTGCCGCCGCCGTGCTGCGCGCGGGCACCGAGGCAGGCACGCCCATGTATGTCTCGGCGGCGAGACGGCGGGGGGAGTGATGACCTGGCATCGCTCGGACGTGTGCGTTTTTTCCTCGGCGAGGACCATCGAGGAGCATCCTTGATCATTTGGCGAAAAAGCCACGCACGAAACCGAAAACAGCACAGGGAATGGACGTCCGAGCGATGGCGAGGATGAGGGGCGGGCCTTTTATCAGAAGGCTCGGAATTTCCCGGGCCCTTGAGAAGTTGTCTGAGCCTTCCCCGGAGGCATAGGCAACTTCTCAGAAGGCCAGAGGGTTTCTGGGAGGCCCCGCCGCCGCCTGAGGAGACCTTATCCTTCTCACTTCCGCCCCTCGCCCGCCGCCGAATATCTGATCTGGCCTCTAATCTCGCGATTCGGTCGTAAGGATTGGAAGCATGAAGATCACGGTTTCGTTTTAAGCGATTCTGTCGCAATGAATAAAATCATATCCCCACCCAGGTTTCGCAAATGTTGATGTTAATGTGCACCGTCAACGGTTGGCAGGTTTATGGTGTTTTCGGAGTCCCACCAGCCCTCAGGGCTTAGGTGGTATAACGCGTTGTTTCTTTTCTCTTCCACTGAAACCCCTCCCCCTACCCCTCCCCTGGGCCAAGAAGGGGGGGGTACCGAGGCGTTAGAGCGTTCAAGATGGCCCAAGATTGCTCCAAGAGGGCTTCGAAGTCGCAAGATGGCCTCCAAGATGGCCCGTGCTACTTCAAGATGGGTCGAGATAGCCTCCGACATACCCCCGAGAGGCCCCAAGACAGCCCCAAGACGGATCCAAGTGCCTTTCGAACCCTCCACGGCGCCCTCCAAGATGCCAAAACCGTTCAAAAGCTTGGGGAAAATCAATGTTTTTGGCAGTCTCGCCTTCTCGCTGCCGATGGGCCTTGGAAGCCCCAAGATGGCCCAAAAGAGGCCCGAGAGGGGCCCAAGAAGGCCGAAGATGGCCCCAGCATCGCCCAAGAGGCGC
Organism: Prorocentrum cordatum; assembly: GCA_963575745.1. Lineage (NCBI taxonomy): Eukaryota > Dinophyceae > Prorocentrales > Prorocentraceae > Prorocentrum > Prorocentrum cordatum. Next base: position 17,993 of record CAUYUJ010009373.1, on the reverse strand, counting down.
CCAAGGGCGCTCCAAGAGGCCCCCAAGATGCCGTTTGAGAGCCTCCGAGGGGGGGGGGTTGGGGGGGGCATTTCTCCCCCCCCTCTTTTTGAGCCATTGTGCCCAAGACGGCCCCAAGAGGCCTCCCAGCAAAGAGCCCCAAGAGGGGCCCAAGAAGGCCGAAGACGGCCCCCAAATCGCCCAAGAGGCGCCTAAGAGCGCTCCAAGAGGGCCCCAAGATGCCGTTTGAGAGCCTCCGAAGGGGGCGATGCTAATTGAGGGACCTCCTCTTTTTGAGCCATGGGGCCCAAGATGACCTCAAGAGGCCTTCCAGCCTCTCCCCAAAGACCCTCCGCCCCGCCCTGTTTGGCCCAAGATGGCTCCAAGGGAGCCCTAGATTGGCACATATGGTTTTCAAAATGGCCTAAGATAGCCAAGCGTGGCTCAAGATAGCCTCCGACAGACCTCCAAGAGGCCTCAAGACAGCCTCAAGATGGCCCAGGATAGCCGAGCATGGCTCAAGATAGCCTCCGACAGCCTCTAGCCGAGCATGGCTCAAGATAGCCTCCAAAGAGGCCTCAAGAAAACGGGCAATCAATGCTGGATGGGCTGGTGGGGATACGCGAAGCGTCAAGAATTATAGATATTAGCCAGCGTGGACCCAACACAGTGCGGCTTTGGCCATAGATGTTGTGCATGCGCTTGCGGCCGACCCGCGCGAGTGGCCCGCACGTTATTGTTTGACAGGGGTCGTACCCCCCACCCCCCTCACGCGCGCAACGGTTCTCGATGATTTCGACATGCGCGCGCGAGAGGCCCATTGGGACGCCGCTTCTTTTTTATATAGGCGCGAACGTAGGTTGTGTTGCTGAGAATTCCTGTTGCGAAACCATTGTTTGTTTTAATATGTGTTCGATCCACTCGATCTTGACATCCTTACGAAGCCCAATGTTTTGCGAACGAGTTCGGCATGCGCGCGCGACGACGCGCGCGTGTGCACTGCGTTCCGCTTTTGCCAGGGACGTTTGAAAACGAGCGCGCAGACATAATATCATTTGACGGGGAGGAAGGGGGTCGATGACCGTACTGCCTGGGATGGTCCGGGCTCATAGCTAAGATGTGCGAGTGTTCAGAATCGTATACGAGATGCAATACGAAGGGGGCCTGATAGCCTGGGGGATGGGTGGTCGATTGTAATTTCTTTGGGAAGGAGTAATACGCGAGACCGCGACGAAGCGGCGACGGGGCGGCGACGGCGACGACATAGCCGCCAGATCGAAGTGCAAGCCCTGACGACGTGCGGCGACGCGGCAGCGACGGCGACAACAAGCTCCAGCTCCGTAGAAAACATGAAAACCATAAAAGGAAAACACCGTTTGGGGAGTCGCACGTTACCCTCAGTGGTTTCGGCCAGGTGGGTCAGCGCGTCTTTTATGGTATGTCGTGCGCACCTTTCCTCCGTGTTCTTGCTCATGTGCACAACACGGCTAACGATAAATTCACTAGTTCGAAGCGAACAGTTCGATCATTTTCCACAAAGTATGTAGAATTGGGCCTGTCTGGCGGTTTGGCGGTTCCGTGCTCTCCGTCACCGCCCCGTCGCGGCCTCTTCGTTGAAAGTCGTTTGGGCCTGGCGAGCAATCTGGCGGTTCCGTGTTTGCTGTCGCTACCCCATGGCCGCCTAGGCTGTACAACGTCGATTGCACCACATAGGATGCACACTATAGAATGCATCGCATATTTTCCATCACATATTTGTATATAGCGCCGCGACGACCGCACCGGCATTCTTAAAAAGAAAGTATATGCTACCCTCACCCCACCCCTGGGTGAGTGTTCTTTTTTTCGTATTGCAATGTGCCTACGATTCTGCCCCATCCTCCATCCGAACAAGTGAACTCACCCCATCCCAGCTAGACCAGTATCGGCTCCCCGTCATATTCGGCAGAAAACACTATATGCGCACACTCGTTCAGTGCGCACACTCGCTCATCACAAAGTATAGAAGTCCAAGCAACTCTTCAACAAAAAAAGCGGGACGAGGTGCACACGCGCGCGTCGTCGCGCGCGCATGCCGGAATCCGTCAATATGTTTTTTAGTTGTCGCAAGGGTTTGCGCATCGAGTGTCGAACAACATAAAAATAATAACAATGATAATAATCAAAACACAGAACCACATGGTTTCGCCCCGCGGGTTGTCAACAACAAAGAAGCTTGTTTGCTAACCTCTAAGAAGGCCATACGGTTTTTTCTACATCAGCAGAACATGCTACCAAGCGGACTTCGCGCGCGCATGGCGAAATCGTGCAAGCGGCCGCGCGCGCGCGCTGTCGCAGTAGCACTGCGCAAACAATGAGACGAAGTGCACGCGCGCGACGGCGCGACGGCGCATGCCGAAATCTTTTCGGAAATAGAAGGCGTCGTAGGGACGTCAGAAGGGAGCGCCCCGAAACCATTTAAAACAAACATCGCGGATGGCTTCGCAGCGACAGTTTTGCATGTTTAAGGTTTCCGCTCTCGTTCTTGCGAATCCGAGAGACAACCTCAGGTTCGTTCCCGCATGTTCACTGGATTGTGCTAAACGTGCCTCTCGCGCCGCGTGACGACATCGTTCGAATGCCCTTGCGCGCGCGCTGGAGGGGGGGGGGCGCGTCTCGTGTCGAACAATATTACGCGGGCCACTCTCGCGCGGGGGCCGCGCGCGCATGTCGAACTCCTTCCACAACCTTCATCGCCGACGCGAGGACGTCGTCATCGTCGCCGGCGCGATCAGCATCGGCGCCGTCGTCGGCCGCGCCTTCGTCGTTGCCGACATCGGTGTGAACTCCACTGCTCGCGAAGTCACCCCACCCGCCCGCCCGCAACTTGGTTTGCAAAATCCATGCGGAGGCGATTGCCAGGAGCGCTTGGCGCCATCTCTGCGGCCGCGCCAGCCCGCGCCCGCTCGCGCGCGCAGCGGCCAGCTAGCTTGGCGCGGCCGACGCGGCCGCGGCGGCGCTGACTGCGGGGCGCATCCCAGCGGGCACTTCAGTTCGAGTCGGCGACTTGGGCGGGCGCGGCATCGCGGCAACGTTGGCAGTGGTAAACGCGATGCCCCGAAACCACATGACAATCACGCTGTTTCGCAACGAAAATTCCCACGCGAACTTGTGCTCGGGCCCTTGCGAGTCCTTCAGAACAGCCATCGTTTTTTCTTTCTTTTTTTTCCAGCGCGTTCGCTGAATTCTGCCAAGCAGGCCTCTCTCGCCGCATGTTAAAGTCATTCGAACGCCCTTGCGCGCGCGCTGGAGGGTGCGACCCGCGTCGAATAACGCTGCGCGGGTCGCTCCACCGCGTCGGCCGCGCGCGCGCGTCGAACTCCTTTCCGAAACTTTATTGCCGACGCGTGGGCGCCATCGCTGTCTTCGGCGCGATCGGCGTCGGCGCCGTCGCCGGTTGCGCCGCCGTCGCCGCCGTCGCCGCCGCCAGCGTCGCAACGGGCATCGCCGCGTCAACCGCAGTCGACTTTGCCATGGCACCGCGCCCGCCCAAGACGCCGACTCGCATTGGAGGGCCCGCTGAAAAGTACCTGGCGGTCAGCGCCACCGCGGCCGCGCCGGCCGCGCCGCGCTAGCTGGCCGCTGCGCGCGCGAGCGGGCGCGGGCGAGCGCGGCTGCGCAGACGCGCCAGCCAACGCCAAGCACTCCACGCAATCGCCGCCGCATGGGTTAAGCAAACAAGTTGCGGGCGCGCGGGCGGGGCGATTGCGCGAGCAGTGGAATTGGCAACTCATTGACAAAGTTTGTCGCGCCCACATAGGTTGCACCACGTAGAATACACGGCCCACGTTGCGCCGCGCGCATTGCGCCGCGTCGAGTGCGCCGCGCGCCCCCGCGCCGCGCACTGCATCGAACAAAAGTGCACCACATAGGTTGCGCCCGCAATGTTTCACATATTTTACGCAATGTAGGTTGCTCAACCTAGAGTGCGCCACGTGAATTGCACCGCGTCGGTTGCATTGCAGAAGTTGCGCCGCCTATACTATCAATTTCTTGTTTGTCGCATCTTAAACATATCGTCTACCCCCAGCCCCCCCCGGGATTGCCCCTCTTTTCGCATTGCAATGTGGTTGCGCCCCATCGCCCATCCCAAAGATAATCCCATGCCGGCCTCGCCCCCCCCCCCGCCCCCCCTCGCGCGCGCGTTCGTTTATCGCGCGTCAAAAGTTCTCCAGAATCTCGCGCGACGAGTCAGGCGAACAAGAAAAGGGAGGGAATGGCGGGGAAACGACGATTTGAGGTTTCGCAAGGGCGTCAAACTCGAGCGCCCAAGAAAATGCGTAGATCACATGGTGTCGCGCCCGTTTTTTGTAGCTTGCGCTCGCTCTCTTCCGAATTCTTGCGAAAACATCGCGTGAAACGCTGCGAGAATGCTGCCAGACGGGCTTCGCGCGCATGTCGAAATCGTTCGCGCGCCCATGCGCGCGCGCGCTGTCGCACTTGTTTTTAGCAACAAATGAACGGCGCGAAGTGCACGCGCGCGCGTCGTCGCGCGCGCAAGCCAAAGTCTTCCAACAGACCGCAGCTCGCGTAAAGAGGTCAGAACGGAGTGCCCCGAAACCGCGCACATTAAAACACATGGTTCCGCAGCGGCAATTTTCAGATCAGCTTGCGCTTGCGCTCTTGCGGACCCCCAAGAGAACCATATGTTTTTCCACATCTTCATTGAATTCTGCCAACCGGGCCACACGCGCCGCATGCCGAAATCACTCGAGCGCCCTGGCGCGCGCGCTGGGGCGGGGGTGCGCGATCCGCGCCCAAGAGTACCTCGCGGACCAATCTCGCGCGTCGCCCGCGCGCGCGACGAACTCCTCCCGGAACCCTCGCCGCCGACGCGAGGACGCCGTCGTCGTCGTCGGCGCGTCCAGCATCGGCGCCGTCGCCGGCCCCGCCGTCGTCGCTCTCGCCATCGCCGCCAGCGTCGCGACTATCATCGTCGCGCCCACCGTCGTCGACGTCGCCGTAATGGCGCGCCCGCCCAAGTCGCCGACTCGAGCTGAAGTGCCCGCTGGGAAGTGCCCGGCTGCGGACGGCACCGCGGCCGCGTCGGTCGCGCAGACCCTTTGGCCGCCGCGCGAGCGCCCGCGCGCGGGCCGGCGCGGCCGCAGAGATGCACCAGCCAGCGCCGAGCAATCATCGCAATCGCCTCCGCATGGGTTGCGCGAACCAAGTTGCGGGTGGCCGGGCGGGCGTTTGCGCGAGCAGTGGAGTTGACAACTTCACGTGGAGCAATGGTGACTTTCATCGCGTAGACTGCACCGCATGGGTTGCGCCGCGTCGATTGCGCAACATTTGATTGCGCGCCGCGTAGATGGCACCACTTAGTTTGCATCGAGCACGTTGCGAAACACACGGCAAAACATCGATCGCACCATATGGATTCCCTTCTTTAACAACGCATTGGGATTCCCCCCCCCTATGCCGCCCGCACTTAATGGAACCTTTTGTCGCATTGCAATTTACACGTGGCCCCGCCCCACCGCCCATCGTAAGCATGAGTTGACGTCGCCCCAGGCAGGCCGGCATCGCCCCCCTTCATCCTCTTCGAAATAACGCGTGGACCTCTGTTTGTCAAACCATTAGTTCTCAAGAAATTGTACGGGCGTAGAAATCAGATGGGCCGAACACGCATAACAAAACGCATGTTTGTGCAACGCCAGCGCTCAAGAATGCACGCGCTCGCGCTCCTGCGAATTCGCCCGGAAACCGCGGGTGCACAACGATGTAATCATTAAGTTCGGCCAAACGAGCCTCTTGCGCCGCGCGTTGAAATCATTCGAAAACCGTGCACCCATGCGCGCGCGCTGGGGGGGGGGCGAGCGATCCGCGTCAATTAATGCCACGCGGGCCACTCTCGCGCGTCGGCCGCGCTCGCGCGTCCAACTTTTCCAAAACCTTCATTGCCGACGCGGGGGCGCCGTCATCCGCGCCGGCGCGATCAGCATCGGCGCCGTTGCTGTCTTTGCCGTCGTCGTTGCCATCAACGCCTCCAACGTCGCTACCATTATCATCGCGCCCACCGCCGTCGGTGTCGCCACGATAGCGCGCCCGCCCAAGTCGCCGACTCGCGCTGAAGTGCCCGACGGCGAACGCCACCGCGGCCGCGTCGGTCGCGCCAGACCCTTTTGCCACCGCGCGCGCGACGCGCGCGGGCGACCGCGGCTGCAGAGATGCACTAACCAATTCCAAGCATAGATTGCAATCGCCGCCGAATGGGTTTCGCAGACCAAGTCACGGGCGGCCGAGAAGAACGACTGCGCGAGCAGTGGAATGAACAAATCATTGTGACCAAATTATTTTTACAAAAAGAAGTAGGATCGACCCCCCTATCCGCCCTTGGAATTAACAGCTTATTTTTCCACAGTGCAGTTTACATCTGCGTCTGCCCCATCGCCCATCCGAATTCTGAATTCACGCCGCCCCAGGCAGGCCGGCATCCGCCCACCAATCGTCCTTTGTGCCCCCCCAAAAAACGCGCGCATATCCGCTGATTAAACTCATGTGTTTCCAAGAGTCCCTTGCGCAAACCATGCCGGAGTGCACGCGCGCGTTGTCGCGCGCGCGTGCCGGGATCTTTCGCAAAACTTCAGGTGTCGAATGGATGTCAAAGTCGAGCGCCACAGAAAGTCAGATTAAAACACGTGGTTTCGCGACGATGATGTTCGAACAAAGCTCCCGCTTTCGCTCCTGCAGCTTCTTAAGTAAGCCACGTGTTTGTTTCGCGTTGGCATAACATGGGGCCAGACGGGCCATTCGCGCGCGCGTCGAAATCGCGCGACCGCCCTTGCGCGCGCGCTGTCGCCAGGATATTCTGCAACTGGTGGAGCGATGGGCGCGCGCGCACGTCGTCGCGCGCGCGTGCCAACATTTGTCAAAAACCGTTGGCGTCGTCTGGATATCAAAAACAGGCGGCCCGGAAACATAGCAAAACACATAGCTGCGCAACATCAACGCGCAAAAAAAGCTTGCGCGTGCGCTCCTGCGAATTCTTGAGAAAACCATGGGTTACCCAAAATTGTCTTACAATTCTGCCAAATGGGCCGCTCGCGCCGCATGTCGAACACATCCGAACGCCCTCGCGCGCGCTGGGGGGGGCGCGAGCGGCGACAAATAACGCCGCGCTGGCCACTCGCGCGCGTCGGCCGCGGTGCCAGGCGGCCTGCGCCACCGCGGCCGCGCCCGTCGCGCCGCGCGACCCGGCCGCCGCGCGCGCTAACATGCGCGGGCTGGCGCGGCCGCAGAGATCCACCAGCCAGCGCCAATCGCCCATCGCAATCGCGGTCGCACGTATTTTGCAAACCAAGTTGCGGGTGGGTGGGCGGGGCGATTGCGCGAGCAGTGGAGTTGATAGATCACTGGTGCAGTGTCTTTTTAAGAGAGTTCTAGGATCTAGCCCCTGACCCCTTCCCCCCCCGCATTGGACCCTTGCGCCCAACGCCCGCCCTTCATTATTTTTCGCATGGCAATTTGCACGCGATTCTTCTCCATCTCCCATCCTTATTGCAAATTCAGATCATCCCAGCCAAATTGGCAACTGTTCCCCCTCTCGCCTTCACGGGAGATGTTTGGAGCGCGCGCGTCTGTCAAATATCATCAATTCAAGAACCCCTTGCGCAAGAACTGCGCGAAGCGAACGCGCCCGCGTCGCCGCGCCCGCATGCCAGAGTCCTTTTAAGAAACCCAGATGTCGCAATGATTTGAAAACCGAGAGCCATGCATACATCTGGAAACGCACGGTATCGCACCAAGGATTCTTCAACGCAGCAATACATCATGCGAGTTATTATGGGAGCCGTCGGTTTCACAAAGTTGTCACGCAACGCGGCCGAACGCCCCCCCCCCCCCCGCGCGTGCAAACCGAAATCGCCCACGCACCCTTGCGCGCGCGTTGTCGCAAGAGTCCTTTGCGCAAATGATGGTATAACCTCATGCCCGTGAGAATAAACGCTAGGGGATAATAAAGTTCGGGGTTCAGGGAAAGATAATAAAAGTAGCCCAGCAGACCTCAGCATAATCTCGAAGTAAGAGATGATCAAGAGGAGACCAAGCCGAGCACGTTTTGAGACATCCTTGGCGTTTAGTTTTCATAGAAATATCCTCAACAATGGCTTATCTCGCTGGAATGGAGGGAGCTATATATAAAAAAGAAAAATAAAAATAATAAAGAATAAATTAAAAGAAATGATAGGAGGAGGAGAAGGACGAAGAGAAGAAAACATCTCGAGTTTCAAATCTACTTGATTTTATGCACAAGCGCTGTATGAAAATTGTTTTTTGTAGGTGCTCGTGTAGGGTAGCTCATGTGCCTCAATTTCCATGGATAATCAACCCCAGAGATAGAAAAGTTCAGGCGAGCGTGGGGACAGAGAGAAATATAAAAGAAGAAGAAGAATACAGTAGAATAATAATCAGAAAGAAGAAGAAGAGGAGAATAAGAAGAGGGCGAAGAAAGGAAAAATCCAAAGTTCCAAACCTATCAATTTTAATGTACAAGCGCTTTATGACAATTGATTTTTTAAGTGCTCGTGTAGGGTAGCTCATGTGCTTCATTTTCCATGGGTAATCAACCCCAGGGATAAAAAAGTTCAGGCGAGCGTGAGGACAGATAGAAATATAAAAGAAGAAGAGGACAGTAGAATAATAATAAGAAGAGAAGAAGAAGAGAAGAAGAAGAATAAGAAGAGAATAATAACGGAAAAATGGAAAGTTCCAAATCTATAAATTTTGAGTCACAAACGCTCTATGAAAATTGATTTTTTTAAGTGCTCATGTAGGGTAGCTCATGTGCCCCCTTTCCATGGATAATCAGACCCAGAGATAAAAAAAAGTTCAGGCGCGCGCGGGGATAGAAACATCGCTTGATGTTGCTATCTCAACATAGCGTTTCGAGGTGATAATGAAGTTCGGCCTCAGCGCTCGCCGCCCAATTTGAATTTTGCATAGGGCGACGATAATCAACTCTAAACACTGAATGGGGGGGGGGCCCTTTATTATCATCGGCATGCGGTTATATTGTCTCCTACGCAGAATGGGCGAAGAGCACGCGCGTCGTCGCGCGCTCGCCCAAGTGCGCATGGCTCTGTCTGGATTTCAAAAACGAGTGACCCAGACAAAAATATCACAAGTAGTTTTGTAGTAGGAATTTGCAATTAGTCTGCAATCGTTCTCTTGCGAATTCTTAAGAGTGCCAGGGTACCGTAGTTGCCCAACATTTTCATCAAATGCTAGCAAACGGGCCTCTCGCGCTGCATGTCGAACTCATCCGAGCGCCCTTGCGCGCGTGCTCGAGGGGAGTACGCGATCCGCGCCGAATAATTCAACGCGGGTCACTCCCGAGCGTCGGTCGCGCGCGCATGTCGAATCCCTTCCAACGCCTTCATCGTCGACGCGAGGGCGTCGTCATCGTCGCCGGCGGGCGCGATCAACATCGGCGCCGCCGTTGGCCTTGCCGTCGCCACTGTCGCCATCGTTACCATCGTCGCAACTTCCATCATTGCGTCTATCGCTGTCGGCGCGCCATGATGCCGCGCCCGCCCAAGTCACCGACTCGCATCGTAGTGCCCGCTGGGAAGTGCCCTGCGGTCAGCGCCGCCGCGGCCGCGCCGGTCGCGCCGCACTAGCTGGCCGCCGCGCGCGCGAGCTCGCGCGCGGGCGAGCGCGGCCGCGGAGATGCACCAGTCAACGCCAACAATTGATCGCAATCGCCGTCGCATGGGTTGCGGGAACCAAGTCGCGGTCGGGCTGTCGGGATAATTGCGCGAGCGATGGGTTCGACATCTCATTGCGAGAACTGGTGGAATTTCTTATTTTTTAAAAAAGCATCAGGACCACTTTCCGCCCCCTGTCGGAGTTGACGGGGCAACCTCTCGCATTGCAATGTGCGTGCGATTCTGCCCCAACTTCCATCCGAAATATCAATTCGAGCCGCCCCAGCCAGGCTGGGGCCCGTCGCCCCCCCCCCTCCCCCACCCCACCCCCGTTCTCTGCCAGGAGCATTATGCGCACGCGCTCCTTTATTCACAATCATCAGTTGCTCAATCATCCCTTGCAACACTAGCCTGACGAAGGGCGCAGTCATATACAGTCGCGAGCCCCGTCCCGCAGTCGCGGGCATCTTCTTCGGCGAGGCCCCCGATGGACCGCGAAACGTTGCATTGGGCGGGGGGGGGGGGGCGCGTGCGAACGCTGCCGACGCGGCCCTCGGTGGAGCCCCCTATGGGCCGCGGAGCACCGCGAAGGGCGGTGCCGAACTTTGCCACTTGGGCCGTCGGTGGAGCTCCCTATGGGGCAACGAAACGCTGACGGGTCCATTGCGACCTTCGGTGGAGCTCCCTTTGGGCCACGAAACGCCGCGCTGGGTAGTGGGGGCGCATGCGGGCGGCGACGCTGAGGCCTTCGGTGGGCCCCCCGAGGGGCCCGCGAAACGCTGCGCTATCAGGCGGGGCCGCGAAACGCAGCACTGGGCGGGGGGGGGGGCATGCGCGCGGAAGCATTGGGGCCTTCGGTGGAGCTCTTCACGGGGCCACGAGGCGCTGCGCTGCGCGGGGAGGGGGGGGGGGGCACGCGGGCGGTCGCGCGTGGACCTTCTTCGGAACCCCTTTCTGCAGCCACGAAACGCCGCGCCGGGCGCGGGGGGGCCATGCGGGCGGTAGCATTGGGATCTGCAGCGGAGCCACCAAATGCTGCACCGGGCGGGGGGGGGGGGCGCGCGCGGGCGGCGGCGCGCAGGCCTTCGGCGGGGCCCCCCGCGCGGCAGCGAAGCGCCGCGCTGGGCAAAGGAAACAGAGGCAGGGATGGGCGCGGGGGAGGAAGGTAGGAGGAAGGAAGGAAGAAGAGAGGAACGCGGGGCGCTGTCTCTTCAATGCGTGGGAGGGCCTGGCACCGCTGGATGGTTGGGAGGAGGTGCACGCGCGTGCGTCGCCGCGCGCATGCCAAAACGTTCAGAACAAAAGATTTCGTGAGGATTCCAAAATCGAGCCCCCCGAAAACATGGAACATGAAACAATATGGTTTCGCAAGTAAAATGTTCGAAACAAGCTTGCGCCCGAGCCCTTGCGACTGCTGGTGACAATCATGGGTGTTTCAACATGTCATAAACGATCAGCCTAACGAGCGACTCGCAAGCGCACTCCGAAATCGTTCGAACGCCCCCGCGCGCGCGCTATCGCAATAATCCTTCGCAAAAGACGGGGCGACGCGCACGCGCGCGCGTCGTCGCGCGCGCGCCCAAATCTTGCCAAAAAACCTAGGCTCCGCAAGGACTGAAAACACGATTGCGCCGCACACATATAACAATATCGCGTTGCCGCTTCAGTGTTCAAAGATAGGCTGCGCTCGCGGCCTTGCGAGTTCTTCAGGTGTCTGCTGGGCTTTCAACGCGTTCATCAAATTCTGCCAAACAGGCCGGTCGCGATCATTCGAACGCACTTGCGCGCGCGCTGGGGACGCGGGGGGGCGAGGTGCACGATCCGCGTCAGACGATGGCGCGCGGGTCAGCAGCGCGTCGGCTGCCCCCGCGCGTCGAACTTCTTCCGCGGGCGCGATCAACATCGGCGCCGCCGCTGGCCGCGCCGTCGTCGCCGCCGCCATCGTCGCCATCGTCTCTGCTCTCACGATCGCGCCTACCGTTGTCGGCGTCGCCGCGACACCGCGCCCGCCCGAGGCACGCGCTCGCGCTGAAGCGCCCGCTGGGCAGCGCCCAACGGCCAGCGCCACCGCGGCCGCGTCTGCCGCGCCAAACTAGCAGCCCACCGATCGAGCGAGCACGCGCGAGCTAGCGCGGCCGCAGAAAACCACCAGGCAACGCTAAGCACTCATCGAAATCGCCGCCGCATGGGTTCTGCAAGCAGAATTGCGGGCGGGCGGGTGGGATGCTCGCAAGAGCATAGATTGTACCGAATCGTTTGCGAAAGTCAATTGCACCACATGGCTTCCCCTTTCTAGGAGAGCATTAGGACCCCCCCCCCAGAATTGACGCCCCCCCTTCCGCATCGCAATGCACGTGCGATTCTGCCCCATCGCCCATCCAAAATATGAATTATTACCACCCCCGGGCAGGCTGGCATCTGCCCCCTCCCCCCTTCATCCTTCGCAAAAATTATTACGCGCGCGCATTCAACTATCAAGAGTCACCCTTGTCCAAGAATCCCTTGCACCAGAAATGAAGGAGCGCACGCGCTCGCGCGTCGCCCCGCGCGCGCACGCCAACATCTTTAAGAAACCTGTGGGTTCGCAAGGATACATCAATCGAGCGCCCCGAAAGCAATTGGAAAACAGCTGCCTTCGCAACGTGGAGATGAACAAATTATACATATACACATATTTATATATAAACACCACTAAGCTTGCACCCGCGCTCTTGCGAATCATCCAGGCCCGCCGTAGGTTTGCAGCGTGTTCTTAATGTGCTACCACACGGGCCTCTCGCGCGCGCGCATCGAAATCGTTCGAAAGCCGCCGCGCGTGCGCTGTCGCCAGATCGCTGAAACGAAGGAAGCGCACGCGCGCAAGTCGCCGCGCGCGCGGGCGCCGAAATCTTTCAAAGCCCCCAGGCGCCGCGAGGATTTCAAACGCGAGCGCACCGAACCCGATTAGAAAATGCAGCCGTGCAGCCTCAGTTCACATATAGGAAGGCTGCGCTCGCGGTCTTGCGAATTCTCTCTGTAACCATCAGGTTGGTTTTGCAGCGCCAGTCTTTCAAAAAAGCTTGCGCTCGCTGTCTTGCGGATTCTTAAGGGTGCCATATTTGTCCGACATTCCCATTCAATTCTGCCAAACGGGCCTCTCGCGCCGCGCGTCGAACTCACCCGAACGCCCTTGCGCGCGTGCTGGGGGGGCCCGGTCCGCGTCCAATAATGCCTCGCGGGCCATTCGCGCGCGTCGGCCGCCCGCGCGCGTCGATCTCCTTTCAAAGCCTTCATCGCCGACGCGAGGACATCGTCATCGTCGCCGGCGTGATCAGCATCGGCGCCGTCGCTGGCCGCGCCGTCGCCGTTGTCGCTATCGCAACCAGCGCCGCTACTATTATCGATGTGTCTACCGTTGTTGGCGTCGGCATGATGACGCGCCCGCCCAAGTCGCAGACTCGCACTGGCGTGCCCGCTGGGAAGTGCCCAGCGGTCAGCGCCACCGAGGCCGCATCGGTCGCGCCAAGCTAGCTGGCCGCTGTGCGCGCGAGCATGCGCGGGCTTGCGCGGCCGCACAGATCACTTCAATACTCTTGTCTTATAGAGTATTCGGATCAGCCCCCCCCCAGGGTTGACTGGCCACTTTTTCGCATTGCTATTTACATATGATTATGCTGTATCGCCCTTCCTAAATTTGAGCTCGTGACGTCCAAGGCTGGCCGGCATCGGCCTCCCTCTATCCTCTAATAAGGAAAACTTATGCGCGCGCACCCGTTTATCAGAACATTGCGTAAGGATTTCAAAAACGAGTGTCACGAAAACTCATGAAACACCGTCGGCTTCCAACTTTCATCAATTCCGCCAAACGGGCCTGTCGCGTCGCATGTCGAGCTCATTCGAACGCCTTTGCGCGAATGCTGGGCGCGACCCGCCTCAAAGAATACCCCGCGGGCTACTCGCGCACGTCGGCCGCGCGCGCATGTCGAACTCCATCACAAACCTTCATCGCCGAGGCGGGGACATCGTCATCGTTATCGGCGGGCGTGGTCAACATCGGCGCCGTCATTGGCGTTGCCGTCGTCATCGCCACCATCGTCACCATCATCGCTCTTCTCATAATCGCGTCTACCGTTGTCGGCGTCGCCATGATACCGCGCCCACCCAAGTCATCGACCCGCAGTGAAGTGCCCGTTGGGAAGTGCCCAGCGGTCAGCGCGAGCATGCGCGGACTAGCGCGGCCGCAGAGATGCATCAGCCAACGCAAAGCATTCAGCGCAATCGTCGCCGGATGGGTGTTGTAAACCTAATTGGACCTGGGCGGGGGAGGATGTGTGCAAGGGCATGGAAGTTGTCAGTTCAGTTGTCGCATAAACAATTCCACCGCATAGGATACACCATTGACACCGCACTGCGTATAGTGTACCACGTACGTGGCCCCATCTACATTGCATTGTCCCGATTGCACCACAGAAGCTGCACCACGTAGACGCGCACCACGTACATTGCATCACATGCGGTTTGTCCACAGGTCGCAGCACACATAGGCGTATGTAAATAAGTGTATAGATGTATGTGTGTATGGTGAACCGTTCCTTGCGAAATATTGTAGAACGCATTGTTCGGGGACCATGTTGGCTAATACGAATGTGCAGTTCCAGTGACCGACACATGTGTCATGGACTGCTTTTGCTTGGTGTGAATGATACAACCTCGTTTGTGTTTGTCATGCTATGCCAGTCTCAACGCGAAGCTTTGCTCCAAAACATCAGAACTAACAACGCATCGGCACCGACGTCTCGACCACTTCTCAAAGAAATCTTCTCAGTCGGTCGAGCAGGCGGTTTTTAAGCTTAGCTTGCAACCCAAAATATTTGAACAGAGATCATGCTATCAATCCCCATGACACTTATAGCGCTGGCCCCTGGCTGTGCGCGCGCCTGTCCTGCGCGGGCGATTGCGCAAGGGGGGTCCCGGCCATCCACCCGACCACCTGTTTGAATCCATCCGCATGTTTAAAACATCCCGCGGACTTGCGGTCCACCAGACCGCCTGTTTTAACCATCTGTTTGTTCAGCCTGAGCAATCGGATAGTCGCATGTTTCGGCGTAGCAGGCGGTCCACCAGACCGCTTGCTTTCAACGCTCCGCACGTTTCGACATCGTAGGGCGTTGCCTACAATCCAGTTGCACGCGGACGGCGTCTACTCGGTGCTCCTTCTCAACGTGCTGTGCTTCACGCGTTCGCCCCTTGGTTAGGTTCGGCCACAGTCAGCGCTGGAAGGTCGTCCTGATGGGTACACTTCCCTCTGGGGTCTCAGTGCAGGAAGGCCGTCCTGATGGGTACATTGCCCTGGCGTTTCGGCTTTAACTGGGTGTTCGCGGCACTTCCTCGCAGACGTGGGCAGTCAAGGGGATGTGCTGAGTCCGAGTGGCCGATGATCGCTTCCCCGATGGAGGTTATGATCGGAATCTTGTTGCGCGTTCAGGGAATTCATACTTCATGGATGGGGTGTGCTCCCTCCTTCACTCGACTCTGCACGCGCATCCACTGACAACTCGTGCTGCTTCTACTGGCGTCCTATTCCGGTTTATGTATTTCAGATGTGTTCGGGACGAGTGTCTCGTTCGTCACATTGTTCAGGTTCCATGTCGGACGGGCAGGAGTTGCAGGTTTTGCTTGCGCGCTCTTCCTCTGAGCCGTGAACAGTTCGGGAGTGGAGCCTCTTCCGCGCTTATACAGCCAGGCGGACAAACAACCCTGTCAGTTTAGCTCCAGGGGTCGTTGGCGTCAGTGTTCCATCTTTTTTGGTTTCCGCCCCATCCTACCTCTTCATCCTCCTCCGCCTCCTCTTCACCCTTGCCAGCAAGGCAAAACCAGCTGCGATCCGTATGAAGCTTACTCTTTCCCAACAATAGGCCACCGCCCAGACTACCATCAACGCCACAAAGGTCTGATCGGTGGCCTTTCGGTCCCAAGTGGCGCTCTGCAATGGACGCGCGACTCTGCGATGTATGACCCGTATTAAGTTTGAAGTCTTCACGTTTCGCGCATGACGGGAAAAGGGACGAAGAGGCACATCTAGTGAAACAGAGCGAGCAACCAAGGTGAACAGAGAGCTCTCTGGGAGCAAGGGGGTGGCATTGGAAAGCCCCTTCGGGCCATCCCTGGAGGCCGCGTGGGGGCGAGGGGAGGCGGAGGAGGAGGAGGAAGAGGAACACGACGACGCCGACGACGACGACGACCACCACCACGACCACCACCACGACCACGACCACGACCACGACGATCAGGAAGAGGAGGAACAGGAACAGGAAGACGATGAGGGCAAGGACGAGGACGAGGACGAGGACTAGGAGGAGATGGAGGAGGAGGAGGAGGAGGATGAGGAGGAGGAGGAGGAGGAGGAGACGGACAACGGCGACGAGGGGCCATATTTGGGCTCGGTGCCCTGTTCTGGCTCTTATGAGAGGTTCTGGAGTTCTCTTTGAGCTTTTTTGGGGAGGGTCTCGGGGCGCTTTTGGGGCCCGCTTGGGGCTCTCTTGGGGCTCTCTTGGGGGCCTCTCGGGAGCCCTGGAGGGCCTCTTGGGGCTGTCGTGGAGGGCATCGGTGGAAAAAGGGGGGTGCTAGCGTTCAGCCCCCCCTTCTAGGCCACCAAAGTAGCATCTTGGGACGCTCTTGGTCCCCTCTTGGGGCGCTCTTGGGCGGTCTTGGGGCCGTCTTGGGGGGCGCTGGCTTCTCGGGGAGGTTCTGCGGGGTCTTTGAGGGCACCGGGAACTGTCTTGTGGCGCTCTGGAGGCATAGCGGAGGTCATCTCGAGCGATCTTACGCTATTTGGAGCCCTCTTGGGGGCCATCTTAGAGCATCGGATGCCCTCTTGGAGCCATCTTGAGCGAACAATGGCCCTCTGATGACTCGCGACCCCCGTCCAGGCCCCTGGGAGGGGATGCGGAGGGTACCCCTCCCCGAAGGAAAGAGGGGTTTGGGAAGAGGCAAGGGGAATCTCGTTAGACCGCCTACGTCCAGAGGGCTGGTGGGGTTAGCGTGCGTCGTTCTACCCACACAGTCTCATTTGTCTGTTGCGCGCCCACTGGGACACGTCCACCGTGCCCGCAGTCGATCTTGTTTTGTCAGTTCGAGCTGAGCACATACAACTTACAGTGCTAGTGTTCATCGCCGAACGGACTGCGCCACCACTTGGCATCACTCAAGGAAAAAAGAAGAGGTCGCCAAGACGGCACAAAAGAGGCCTCAAAGAATTGCAGGATATGCCCAGACAGCCCAAGAAGGCACCAGAGGCCTCCAAGAGGACTCCCAAAGCCTTCCAAGAGGCTCCCAGGAGGACCCGAGGCAGCTCCAGACAGTCCCAGCACCCTTAGTGTAGCCCCGAAAGGTCTCCAGGACCCCCACTTCTTCCACGTCATTTTCCTCATGGTCCTCCTCGTCCTCCATTTGTTCTTCGTCGTCCTCCTCCTTGTCGCCTCCTTCCTGTCCTCCTCATTGTCCTTCACGCTGGTCCTCATGTTGTCTTTCTCTTAGTCGTCCTCCCCGTCGCTCTTGTCCCCTCCCGCCTTCTCCTACTCGTCCTCCTGCTCGTCCTCATGCTGCTCGAGAGCCTCCTCGTCCTCCCCGCCCCCCCCCCTCATCCATGCTGTCCTCGTCGTCGTCACGAAGCTGCGCTTCCCGGCTTGGACCTGCATGCCTGCATTGGCCCGCTGTCCGTCGGTGGGAGCAGAGTGCTTGCGGGCCTGCGGGGGCGGCGCCCGCTGCCGCACCCCAGCGGGAGAGCGCGAGGGGAGTGCATCGCCCCCCGCGGCGACAGCGATGCCAGCACGGGAGGGCGGGGGCGGGCGCCACCTGCCGCACCTTGGCCACCCGCTGCACCCTGCGCACACGGCCCGGGGGCTGGTCGCTCCTCGGCCGTCGAGAGGCGAGGGGCATCCCCCAGACGAGCGGCGGGAGGCCGTGTCCTGCTTGCCTCCTTCTCTCCGGGCAGGACTGCTCCACTCCGGGAAGTGAGGGCCCCAGCCCCACACGAGAGGACGAGCTGCATGTTGCTTGTCGTTCCCGCGTGCAGTTTCAGGTGATGCGACATTGCAGCACAGCGTTGGGCAAGCTCCAGCTTGACCACGGGGTCTGCACTGGACCTTTGTCCAGGCGGCGACGTGCAGGGCGGCGGCGGCGAAAAGCGTGGTCTCGTGCGGCTGGTCAGGCGAGGGGCCAAGGCATACCTCCCCCGCTGACGACACGACACTGGGAGCAGAGACCATGTCCTCGGGTTTTGTCCTTCGGGCGGATGGGAGGCCCACCCTTGAGGCCACTGGACAAGTGCACCCCCCACGTCGCAGGGTC
>CAUYUJ010009372.1:20000-34594 GCA_963575745.1 Prorocentrum cordatum | reverse complement strand
TCCTCATCCTCATCATCATCATCATCATCATCATCATCATCATCATCATCATCATCATCATCATCATCATCATCATCATCATCATCATCATCATCATCATCATCATCATCATCATCATCCTCCATCTCCACTTCCTCCTCCTGCTCCTGCTCCTCCTCCTCCTCCTCCTGCTCCTCCTCCTCCTCCTCCTCCTCCTCCTCATCCTCCTCCTAGTCGTGACTGCGGACTGACTCCTCCGAAGAGTGAAGCCCTCCTCCTCCTTCCCCTCCTCCTCCTTCTTCCCCGTGTGCCTCCCCCCCCTCAGGGGAGGAGTGTGACGGGGGGGGGGGGGGGGGGGGGGGCGGGCGAATCTCGCTGCCCATGCGGCTCCAGCTCCCCCACGATGCGAGCGTAGGCGATCCACCTGCCCTCCTCCGCGATTTTGTCCTGGTACCAATCCTTCAGCTCTTTGACGCTGACGTCCTTCACGCGAAGAGGAGGAGGAGGAGGAGAAGGAGGAGGAAGAGGAGGAGGATGGAGGAGGATGATTACGAGGGCTTCGCTCTTCGGAGGAGACTGTCCGCAGTCACGATGAGGATGATGATGAATGAGCTGATGAGGATTGATGATGATGGATGATGATGATGATGATGATGATGATGATGATGATGAGGATGATGATGATGAATGAGAAGGAGGAGGAGGGAGGGGGTGTGATAGAGGGGGAGCAGGAGGATGAGGAGGAGGAGGAGGATGAGGAGGAGGATGGAGGAGGGGGAGGAGAGGAGGGGAGGAGGAAGAGTGAGGAGGAGGCGGAGGAGGAGAAGGAGGAGGAGGAGGAGGAGGGAGGAGGAGTGAGGAGGAGAAGAAGCAGGAGGAGGAGGAGGAGGAGGAGGACGAGGAGGAGGAGGACGAGGAGGAGGAGGAGGAGGACGTGAAGGAGGAGGAGGAGGAGGAGGCAACTGTTGCCGACGCTGGGCAGCGGCGGCTCCTTGAGGGCTGGTGCCTGGCACTCGGGGTTGGCGCCAGTACGCGCCGGATGATGGTGAGGAGGAGGAGGAGGAGGAGGAGGAGGAGGAGGAGGAGGAGGAGGAGGAGCAGTGAGGAGGAAGAAGAGGGAGGGATGAGGAGGGGCAGCAGGAGGATGAGGAGCAGGCCTGGGCATCAACATCGCGGAGGCCATAATTACGCTCTTGACCCATCGACTGGCCGGCTCATCACGAGCGGCGAGCATATCCGTATACGCGCCCTCGCGGTCCGGATTCTGGGGCGCGATCCCGATGATCCGCGATCGCACGGGTACCTTCCGCGCGGGGCATCCGCCAAAAGGCGCCCCGTATCCGCGGTCTCGGGGCGGCCCAGGGGAGACCCAAAGACGCCTCAAGTCGGCCAGCGAGCCCCCCAAGACTCCACACGAGGGCCCCAGAAAGGACCCCCAAGAGGGCTCCCAGAAGCCCAAACCACCTGCCACTTGCCCGCTCCCGTCCATTTGTGGTTTTGCTTTTTGTTCGTGGTCTTGCCTTCTCGGGCTCCCGAAGCCCAGCAAGGGCCCAAGATGCCTCCAAGATGGCCCTAAGATGGCCCCCGGCGCCCACGAGAGAGCCCCTGGAGGGCACCAGGATGTTACCCCTGGCCCTCGAGAATCCAAGGCCCTTTTTCTTGGAGGTCTCGGAGGGTTCTCGGGTTGGTCCTTGGGCACTCCAGAGGCGCTGACGTCCTCGCGGCTGAGCTTCTTTCCCCTCGGCCTACGAAAGGTTGAGGGTTGAGGTCGTTGGCAACTCTCGGAGGGCTCTTGGCTCTTGGGTCGGCTTTTTGGGGGAAACCAGAAGGTACCTAACCGCTACTCCCCGGACCTCTCCCGGATGCGCTCTGACCAGAACTTCGAGGCGAACCCAGCGGTGGCGACGAGGGCCTCCCAGGAGGCCCCCAAAAGGGAAAAACGAGGGAAGGGCAGCGGCATGGATACCTTTTCATCCCCTGACCTCTGGGGCCCCGGGAGAGGGCTCTCGGGAGGCGTCCGGGGACATTCGGGGATCTGCTGACCCAGGTCAATCCAAACCCGGGTTAGTCAAGCCTTGCAGAATCCTGCAAGATTCTGCACCCGGAAACCGGGTCAATGCGAAGGATCCTGCAAGATCCTGCAGGATCCCGCGCCCAAGCCCGGGTCAATGCGACCCTGGCCCTGCAGGATCCTGCAAGATCGGGCGCTCTGGCTGACCCCCGTTTGCATTGACCCCCGTCTCAAGGCTCCCGAACCTTTTCGGGAGCGGCCAAGAGGGGGGTGTCCAAGATGGGGGGGTGCAAATCATGACCGGCTTCATGTGCGCGGCCCAGCGGGGGGGGCCAGGGACGTAATGAGACAAGAAGAGGCGCCATGAAATCTGGCAAGATATCATGGCCCACGCCACGATATCCCCCCCCCCCCCTAGTCATCACTTCCCTCTTTGCCGCCCCCGACCTTTTCCTCCCCTGACCTCTGGTCGGCCTCGGCCCTCGAGCTGGTCTGCACCCCGCGGGGCCCCCGGAGCGGCCTCCGGGGGCCTCGGGGGATCAGAATCAGCTGTGCAAAGAGAGAATAAACGAAACAGAAAATCGGAAGATGTTCAAGATGATGTTAAAATAAAACATCATAATACACAAAAACACTGAAAACAACATCTGCTGTGCAAAGAGAGGACAAACAAAACAGAAAATCTGAAGAGCAGCCTCATGGGGCGGGAGCCGGACCAACGCAGCCTCGTCTCTACCTGGGGAGCGGTGCAGCGATCGAAACTCATGACTTCGAGGGCACAGCGATTTCTACGGCTTGTCACAGTCTCGGTCACGCAACGCTTTCTGTCACGATTCTGGGCACGGCTTCGGTCACCGAGTCGTCTTCGATCACGCACCTGTTCAGCCGATCATAGAAGAAGAAAAACACACCATAAACAGAAACTTTTGGCGCTCCGCGCGGATTTCTTGGATCCGCGCTGAACCCCCCTCCCTGGCGCGCAGAGCGCGCCCTGGCGGCGCCAAAAGTTTCTGTTTATATCGTGTCTTCTTCCTCTAGATGATGAGTGTCCTTGCTGCCTTCGGCGAACTGCTCCAGGCTGTTGTCGAAGGCCTCCTCGGAAACGTCCGTGGAGGGCGGGCCGAAAACTCTCACCGCGTTGTTGCACGACTCGCAGTTCGTCGACCCGACGATGACGGGCACCTCGAAACTATAAAAGCAAAGAACGCCATAAAACAAATCTGCACTTTAGGATGACTGCGGCCTCCTAGGCCGTCTCTGGGCTGCTGGCGCCCGTCTGGTCTGTTTGCGGCGTGTCGGTTCGCTCGGCTTCGGCTTCGTGATCGGAAGGGTCGGCGTACAGTTGTCATGTCGCCATGGACGGTCTAGGCAAACATTAGCAAACGAGTTCCCCCGTCTAGGAAAACAACGCCACAAAAATGAAAGTTCTGAGGTCTGCGCGGATTTGTTGGGATGCGCGCAGGAGCCCACTCCCCAGTCGTAGGACGGTACCAAATCCAGACGGAATCGGGTCCTGAAGCCGAGGTCTACAGTCGAAACGCTGTCATAAGGAACCCTAAACAAGGAACGAGGCTCCCGTTTTCCACACCCGTTTTCCACAAGTAGAACTTCGATTCCCCCATCGAAGACCCAAGGAACACCTAAGACAACCTGCGCGAGATGATTGAGGAACACTGAGCCCCTCCCCAAGGAAACGGGTTCCTTCTTCCGCGGCCCCGACTGTGGGACGCTTTGCTCCCAGGGCCCCCTGGCGCGCGACGCGCGCCAGGGGCGGCGCCGGAAGCGCCGCCAGGGGGCGGTCCGTTGCCTACCCTGCGCAGACCTCTGGGAAAGTTACGCCTGTGGCATCTGGTCGCTCCGCGAGGAAGCCCAAAAATATATATCTACAGTCTGTTGGTGCTGGGCCTGGCCCGGGGTGGTCGGCGGGTGCCCTCACAGAGGCAATCAAAGAAAGGGATAGGGCGAGAAAGAGAGAACGAGACAGAAAGAGAGAGAGAGAGAGAGCAGGCAGGGTGAAGCAATAGGGGTGCAGCACGACTCCCAGCAAGAGCCCTGCAGCAACCCAGCCGCATAGCTCAGACGAGTGCAAACAACTGCGCCGTAACATCTACTCACGCCTTTACAACAATAGGAAGAATGCGTCTCGATATGTTGGCACATAACTGGGGTAGACGGTTATGGCTGGCCCTCGTCTAGCTGTGGCGCAAGCCAACGTATCCATTACAGCCGTGCCTATGAACATGAAACTGCGGGCTGGGCACCGCTTGAACATCGGCCACGCATCAGACACAACTTTGTCCCACGGACAGAGGTGCAATCATTTCATATGACCCCAGCCCAGCTCCTCGAGAAAACGGCTCCACACCTACGTGTATCGCACCAAGGCTGGCGAGAAGAGTCGAGAAAAAAACATGTGTGCAGATGAGGAAGGCAATTCAGGGTACGCCCGATCCACAGATGCAACGTCTCTCGCCTATCGCAGTCCCTTCCCTAAGGTGTTGGACCTCAGGCAACCGGCCGAGCCTATACATTATTGGTAGTGGTCACGGATGACAGGGACGACACTTGTTCGCATGCATTTGGAACGTGGCGGGTGGAATGATGCCTGCACCCATTGCAGACGACAGCGGGCCCAGCACGACTCACTCGATTGCCAGCTCTCTTGGGAGTGGGGCAGAGGGTGAAGAGAAGGGACAGCTCGTCGGACGGCCTGCTCCAGCAGGCGGACCACGCTTTTTCTTTTTTTTCTCCCTGCGCAGAGGAGCCCTGTGGCAAAGCGGCTCCTCCTCCTCCTCCTCCTCCTCCTCCTCCTCCTCCTCCTCCCTCCTCCTCCCTCCTCGTCCTCCTCGTCCTCCTCGTCCTCCTCGTCCTCCTCGTCCTCCTCGTCCTCCTCGTCCTCCTCCTCCTCCTCCTCCTCCTCCTCCTCCTCCTCCTCCTCCTCCTCCTCCTCCTCCTGGGGGAACGACGCCGAGGGGACGACGCGACAGAGAGAGAGCGGGGCAGGGGAGGGCAGGGAAGGGAGGGCGACGCCGCCCGCCCGCCGGGCGCCCGCCCAGCGCCGAGGCGGGCCCGCGGCACGCGCACACCGCCCAACCTCGGAGGGCCCTCGGCCGCGGACCTCCCGAGGCCACGCAGGCGGGCGGGCCCAGCACTTCTCGGGGATGGGCAGGCCTCCCTTTAGTAAAACGTCGTCGTCGTCGTCGTCGTCGTCGTCGTCGTCGTCGTCGTCGTCGTCGTCGTCGTCGTCGTCGTCGTCGTCGTCGTCTTGGTGTCGCGTTTCGTTGAAGACCCGTATCTCGCGGGGTACATCCTGCTTGAATCGGGGATGGACAGGCCTCCCTTTCGTAAAACGTGGTTTAGTGAAAAACGACCCGAGGCCCAAACCTGGCGGGCGCAAGCCTGGAAAATAACGGCCGCGGCGCCCTCTCGAGAGCCGAACACGGACAATTCACCAATCGACGTGTCACTGTTGGGGGTTCTGCCCGGCCAGCCCGGGAGGGCGCACGGCGCCGGCCTTCCTCGGGGCGGCCCTTCTGGCTTCGGGGGCGCGCGGGCACGGACTGGCGATCCATGGATCTGGCGCGCGGTCGCCAAAGCCACGGATCGGGGGAGGTGCCCTGCCCAAAGTGCGGCTGGTGGCGCCTCGCTCGGCGGCGGCAATCCGCGATTTCCAATGGGAGCAGGACGCGTCGCGAATCCACGCCCCCTGAACCCATGTTTGCGATCGCCAGAGTTTGTACACGGGCGTCCGGAGTTCGTCACCCGACTCGTGAGGAGCAGCATTATCGGGGGCCGCGCCTTCCTTTTGTTGATGGGCCGGTTTTCCACCACCGCCACCATAAGTTGGAGGGGAGAAGGAGGAGGACGAGGAGGAGGAGGACGAGGAGGAGGAGGAGAGGGTGGAGGTGGAGGAGGAGACCCTCCCCCTCCAACTTATGGTGGTGGTGGTGGAAAACAGGCCCATCATTTTGTGCCGCCGGCGCTGCCCACCCCGAGGCCACCAGCATGCATCCATATACTGCCTCCGCCATGTGTTGCACCAGGCGGCGCGCCCAGCCAACGGGCGACTTCGAGGGCGTTCCTAGGAGTCGTAGGTTCCCTTGCAGTCCGCAGCATGGGCATACCCCCCGGCGGTGGACAAACCTCCCTCTAGCAAACCACCCTTTCAGTGAAAACGGCCAAAGACCGAAACCGACTGACCTGGACCCGCAAATATGACGGCCGCGACGCCCTCTCGCGAACCGACGTGTCAAGGTAGGAGGTCTATCAACCTCCGAGTGCCACCACCACCCCGGCGGACATACCATCCGACTTACGGCAGAGCCCGAACCCGCAGACACTCTGGACGGCGCAGGGGGGTTCCGTAGCCTGTCGCTGTCGCGCGCGTGCCCCGCCGGCCGAGCAAGTACGCCAAGGGTCTTGATCGTTCGCTCGCTCGAGCGAGCGAGGAAGCGGGCGAGTCTCGGGGGGGGGGGGGGGTCAGCGAGGTGGCGAGACGACCTCTCGCTCGCACGAGCGAGACGGGGGCGAGCGAGCGAGGGGAGGCGAGCGAGCACTGGGGGAGGGGGGGGCGAGCAAGTGTTGGGGGGCGAGCGAGCAAGCGAGCATTGGGGGGGGCCCAAGGACACACGCACACAAATGGATACACACGAGTCCCAGGAGTCCACAGATTGTGCCGTTTCGTCTTCCCCTCCACCTCCCATACTTTCCCCTATCTTCCCTGGCATCGAAGCTTCACTGTGTCTCTGTATGTTGTTTCCCCTCCTGACATTGGGGGGGCGGGGGGGGGCGAGGCGAGCGAGCGAACGAGCGAGGGGGCGAGCGAGCATTGGGGGGGGGCGAAAAGGAGGAAGAGGAGGAGAGGAGGAGGAGGAGGAGGAGGAGGAGGATTCCTTTCTCGGCTAAGATGCTGGATGCTTCTGCGCCCCTCGGCTCTGCAACGAGGCCCTCGCTAATGACTCGAGCACATGTGCGACGCTAACGAGCCAGAGCCTGAACCGTTACGGACAGGACCACGATTAGATACAACAGGCGCGATGGGAGACAGAGGGCTTTATAGATAAGGCAAGGACAAGGATGATAAACATAAGATAACGAGATAACGCAACAACATGCAAAGAGACAGACAACGGAACGAAAAACACTGGACGGTTGCGCGGCAAGATTCGAAAGAAGGCGAAGCGATAGCGACAGCGGGGCAAATCTTGAGCGGAGAGATACCTGGGCATCACGGCGCCACGGCTGTCGACCATCCTCCTCATCCTCCTCTCGTGCCCTACCCCGGCCCCATTGCTAACCACATCGCTCCCGGAGTTAAAACTGTTAAAGGCATTTCGGGGTGAATTTGGTGACGTCAGCGCAGCAGGAGGTGTCTGTATTAGGCATGTGGGCTCGACAGCCTGCCACACCTAGTTGCGAAGTCCGCGTCTCCCGCGAGGGCCCAAACCGGCCCGTCCAGATCTCGTTCCCACGTCCCTGTCCCTATGTGATACTATGTTGTGATATTTCCCTTCGCTGTTTGCACTAATCATGGACGTGGCGCCCTCCGGGCGCTCGAAAGAGGAAGACAGAAGAAGAGCAGGAGGAGGAGGAGGAGGAGGAGGAGGAGGAGGAGGAATTGGAACTGGAATTAGCCCCTTCGCGATGCGAAATCTAAAAAAACTGCGCGCAAAAGCAGGGGACGCTCGAGTGCGCGGCCACATACTTCACCTATGACTGAGAGCGCTCGGGCGCGATGACAGCCCCAAAAAGTTCCTCCGAACGGCCAGGAAAAAAAGAGCTGAGCGTTCACCCTAGAGCAACGCAAGGCCGCAGGCGAGTCCATCCGCACGGCTCACTCAGATAACGACCCCCCCCCCAGGTGCCGACCCAAGCCTCCGCCTGCCTCTGCAGGTCGGGACCCTGGAACTCCCTCGGCCGCACAGGCGGGTCACCTGGCGCGAGACTGAGTGGAGCCCAGAACCACCCCCGCAGGTCCCTTTGCCCAAGGGGGACCAGGTGGCACGCATCCGTGAGCCTCCCCCGACCACTCTGTGGTGCGAGGTGACCCGAGTGCTGAGACTGGCCCTGGGGCGGACAGGACCCCAGGCGTTTAGCGCACAGCACCCGTCACCACCCGCCAGTGTTTTTTTTTTTCGCGGCAGGTGAGGCCGTGTCCTGAGGGTCACGCTGCCCCCCTGGCCCGAGCGGCCAAGCGGGACAGCCCGACACCCCAGGACCCGACCCTACCCGCCGCGGCGCCCCGAAGGACGACTGAGCGGGTTTTTAGTTCCCCCGGGGCCCCGGTGTGCCGCCCACACACCGAAGCACCCCTCCGGGGGCTGGAGGAGGAGCAGGAGAAGGAGAAGGAGGAGGAGGAGGAGGAGGAGGAGGAGGAGGAGGAGGAGGAGGAGGAGGAGGAGGAGGAGGAGGAGGAGGGGGAGGAGGGGGAGGGGGGGCGAGCGAGCGAACAAGCGAGGGGGCGAGCGAGTACTGGGGGGCAGGTGGGGCGGCGAAGGAAGGGAGGTGGGGGCGAGCGAGAGAGAGAGAGGCGACCGCCTCGGGGGGGCGAGCAGGGGAACGAGAGGGTGCGAGGGGGGGGGGGGGGGGAGGGGGGGCGAGGGGGGGCGAGAGAGGGGGGGGGGAAAACGAGGGGGGAGGGAGGGGGGCAAGGGGAGGGGGGGCGGAGGGGGAGAGAGGGGGGCAAGGAGGGGTGGGGGGGGCAAGGGGAGGGGGGGGGGACGGAGAGGGCCCCTCGCTCGCTCGCTCGAGCCGGCGAGCGGCCGAGATGCCTCGGGCCCGACAAAATCATCGGCGCTCGCGCGCCGAAGCGTCCTCGTGTGCGGAGCGGGGGCTTCCCGGCGCGAGCGGCCGGACGACCCCCTGCAGCGGGGCGCTCTGGCCGCGCGGCTGCCGCCGCGAGAACACACTCGGCTTGACGCTGGCACAGCGCGGAGGCGGCGCCGAACAGAGTGTGCAGCGCACGCTCGCCCCCCGTTCGCTCGCTCTCGCGGGGCTCTCGCGCGCTCGCTCGCGCGGGCGAGCGAGCGAGCGGGCGGGGGCAAAAGGGGTGGGGGGGGGGCCTCTTGCTCGAGCAGGGAGGTCGAGCGATGGCGGGCGAGGTCGGGCGGACACTCGATGCAGGGCGTTCGCTCGCTCACTCGCGCGCTCGCTCGCTCGCTTGCTCGAGCTGGGGCGGGCGAGCGAGAGCCGGGTCCTCTCGCTCGCTCGCGCGCGCGCGCGCGAGCGAGCGAGCCGGGGGCGGAGGGCGGGCGGAGAGGACCTCTCACTCGCTCGCTCGCTCGAACAAGCGGGCGCGCGAGCGACTGGGGGGGGGGGGGGCCTCTCGCTCGCCTGTTCGCTTGCACGGGCGAGCGAGCGAGAGGTCTGTGGCTCGCTCGCCCGAACGAGGAGGCCCTTCCCCCCCCCATGGATTGCTCGCTCGCTCGAGCTGCCGAACGAGCGAGCGGGGTGGGGGGCGGGGGGGGGCGGAGAGGCCCACTGGCTCGACCGCTCGCACGAGCGAGGCGGGCGGGAAATGGCATGCATGGCCATCGCTCGCTCGCTCGCTCCTTCTCGAGCGAACGAGCGAGCGAGCGAGCGGGGCGAGGGGGAAGGGAGGGGGGGCCCCTTACTCGCTCGCCGGCTCTTTCGAGCGAAGGGCCCGCGTGCGTAATGCAGCAGTCCAGCGGCAGCCCGGCCGCATGCCTCAGCGAACGGGCTCCGCCGATGGAAGCAAGGTCCGCCGCGAAAGCTGGATGGAGGGAGCAGCTGCAGCCTGCGGGTGCCAGGCCCCACACGAAAGAGAGTGAATGGAGCAAGGAGGAAGGTGTCTTGGGCTCAAGCACGCGTGGCGAAATCGCTCTGCCGGCGGCGGAGCGCATCCATCCTAGCAGCCACCGTTCACGCCACATCACGCCACGTAGCAGCTGATTCCAGAGAATCTCCTGCGCCGCCCATAACGCCCGCTGTTCAACAGGATGGCCGTGGCGACGAGTTTCACCAGCACGACGAAGTAGCCCAGAGAAACCGTTCCTCCGTGTAGGTAGACATGGCAAGCGAAGGCCCCGGATGAGGCCCGAACCCCCCGAACGGGCCACTGCCTCTGGTAAGGAGTGGTGAATACGTCAGACAGGTTGACGGAGGGACGTGTGAGAAGTCTGCCAGGGGGATGTCCTGCGCACGCTGGTGAGACTTGCGGAATTTGGCGCCAAACCAGGCGGTGTAGCCACCACCCTCCCGTGAAGCACAAGAGAAAACAGGAGGAGCGAAACCGGGAGGAAGGACATCCCTCTTTGGCCCCTCGAAACCCCCTGAGCGCAAGAGGAGGTCGCAAGGAGGAACCATCGTGGAAGGACTGCGGCACCCGCGAGCTCCTGCCGAACCCGAGCTCTTCTCTGTTTGGTTTCCTGGGCAAGCTGGTGGGCCTCGAAGACCCGAAGCGTCCGCCGAAGCCGTGCTGTTCCACCCCGGCGTCCTGACTGCAGAGTTCGCCGGCGCACTTCTTCCATCGGCAGCGAGGCGGGACGATCCGCTCCAGCGTGGCAGCGATGCGCGGGCACCACAAAGCGAAGTGGCCGGCATGCAGGAGGAGGAAAAAAAGGGCGGCCGCGGGGAAGGAAGGAAAGGCGAGCTTTGGAATCCCGAAACGGTGCGGCGACAGACCGTGCGGTGACCTCGGAAACCCAAAAGACCTCACCGTACGGTCCGTCACCGCACGGTTTTGGGACCCTGGAGGCCCCTGTCGCCCGAGACGTCCTCGGAGAGGGACTCGAGTCCCAAAACCTTGCGGTGACCCCGAATCCCCACCGACTCACCGCACGGTGTGGTCACCACCCCGTTTGGGGGCCCCCGAGCGAGCACTCAGAGGCGGATGACTTCCGCCATGAGCAGCCGGAGCGGCCCGCGGGCGGCGGCGACGGCGTCCGTCCGGGGGGCCGGAGCGCCAGCCCCGCCCCCCCCCCCTCTCGCCGGCGCACACAAACTGCTGTCCAGGCTTGAGGGTTTGCTGCGCCACCGCCCCGCCCGCAGCAGGAGGCAGGCACACGGCACCTGGGAGCGCCCGGGCCCTTGTGTTCAGCAGCGCCCCAGAGCCTGCACGACTCAAGAGGCCGAGGAGGAGGAGGAGGAGAATGAGGAGGAGGAGGAGGAGGAGGAGGAGGAGGAGGAGGAGGAGGAGGAGGAGGAGGAGGGAGGAGGAGGAGGAGGAGGAGGAGGAGGAGGAGGAGGGGGAGGAGGAGGAGGAGGAGGAGGAGGGGAGGAGGAGGAGGAGAGGAGAGGAGGAGGAGGAGGAGGAGGAGGAGGAGGAGGAGGAGGAGGAGGAGGAGGAGGAGGAGGAGGAGGAGGAGGAGGAGGAGGAGGAGGGCACACGGCACCCGGGGACGGCCGGGCCCCCGTGTGCCGCAGCGCCCCCGAGGCCGCGAAGAAGGCTGCCCTCGCGGCGGGGAGGCGAGGCACACCGTGGGCACTCCCACGGCGGGCCGAGGCCTCAGCCCGGGCCCACCTCTCGCGGCATCGCGCCGCTGGAGGCCAGGAGGGGGCCAGTGGGAGCAGCGAGGAGCAATGCGGGATGTCGACTACACCCTGCGAAATGCTTTAGAAATCATGGGTTAAGAAACGCAGAGTCTCAGAACTTGAATAAAAACCCAACATTTCTATCAAAATCTTTGCATTTACATTGAAACGTTAAGAATAATCGAGACTCTGGCCGAAAACGTAAGTTTTCTTAAGCATCGCCTAGGGTGTACTAACAAAAATGGGAGAGAACGATTACAAATCATAATTTTCTGCCATTTCTGCACAGCGTTCTGACTGGAGGAGAACGGAGAAAAAAATGTTTTCCCGCCCGCGGCCGGTTTTTTCTAATCGTCATCCCTGGCGCCGCCGCGTGAACACCACCCCCGGTCATTTATTAATCGCCATCCTCCATTATGGACGAAGGGGGACGGAAAGGGTGGCGTGACCAGGGTGCTGCCCTTTGCCGAGCCAGAGGGGGGCGAGGGGGCGGAGGAGAAGACGGAGTACAGTTAACAAGACGAAACAGCGGGATTTCGCTCCGGCCCCCCAGGGGACAACGACGAGGCAACGACGACGACGACGACGACGACGACGACGACGACGACGAGACGACGACGACGACGTCGACGAAGAAGTCGACGACGACGAAGACGACGACAACGAACACCTCGACGACGACGATGACGAAAGAGTCGACGACGACGACGTCGACGACGAAGACGACGACGACAACGACGACGACGACGACGACGAAAAAGTCGACGACGACGACGACGACGACGACACCACGGCAAACCCACGGCGAGCCCTGCGCCCCGCGCCCCGGGTGGACGCACCGTAGGCGCAGCCGGCGCCGCGGCGAAGCTCACGGCGAACACACCGCGCACGAGGCGGAGTCTGCCCTGGTGGCCGAGGCGCCCTCCCCAAGACGCAAGGCAGCGCGACGCGGCGGAGGAGAATGAGGAGGAGGAGGAGGAGGAGGAGGAGGAGGAGGAGGAGGAGGAGGAGGAGGAGGAGGAGGGGAAGGGGGAGGAGGAGGAGGAGGAGGAAGAGGAGGAGGAGGAGGAGGAGGAGGAGGAGGAGGAGGAGGAGGAGGAGGAGGACATGTTCGCTTCAGACGAGGGGTTCAGGGCGTCACGCGCAGGTGCAACGGCCTTTGGGGGGCCAGGGGAAGCGGCGGTCATCAGGGCGTTCGTTCCCCAAGGGCTCCCAACTTCGCGCTTCGCGCCGCGCGAAGCGCGAAGTGCGAATAACTCCGCGCTCTCGCGCGGCCTCCCAGGGGAGAAGAGGAGGATGAGGAGGAATCGGAACCGAACCGCGAAGCGCGAAGCGCGAATGACTTCGCGCCCTCGAGGGCGCCCTTGGTTCCCAGGGGACTTCACGGGGATCTCGACAACGAGGCCCAGTGGAGGGGCTCCTCTCTCGGGCGGCGGCCCATCTTGCGGGGCCTCAGACGGGCCCCAGGAAGCGGGAGCAGCAGCAGAGACAGCGGGGCGACAACGGGGGGGGGCACCTTGTTCCAATCCCCTCTCTGGATGAGGGTCAGCGGGAACTCACCCTCCACGGCCAGGGCAGGCGCGAACCGCATCTCCTTCGAGTGGGGGATCGACTACAGAGTCGGTGTCCCCCAGAATTGATTCCCTCGCCGAATCTACCAACAAGACGTCGCGTATTTCATGGATTCGACACAAAAAACAAGCTTGGGGTACATCACTTCTGTAGTCGAACCCCTACTCGACTCCTTGGCGGCGCTCATCAGCTGCTCCGCCGGGGCACCCCTCAGGCAGTCCATGTCGTCGGGGCCCGCGCAGCCCAGCTGCTCCGCCAGCCACTGGGAGTTATCCATGAGCATCGACGCGGGCAGGAAGTCGTCGTTGATTCTGAGCTTTGAGCCCATCCAGCCTTCGATGCTCGTGAAGCCATCTCTTTCTCTCTCTCTCTCTCTCTCTACTCCCGTTTCTTCCCCTCCTTCACCTCCTCCTCATCACCACCTCTTCCTCCTCTTCCTCCTCCACGTCCCTTCTCCCTCTGCCTCTGTTCATCCGTCCCTCTGCCCCTCCTCGCTCTCTCCCCCCACGCACTCTCATCCAGTCTCCTTCTTCCTGCTCGTACAATCTATCTGCGCCCTCCCCTTTTTCTGACGCTTCCTTCTATATCCTCCACCTCTCTCACTCCTCGCTCTTTCCCCCTGGAGTCTCTGATTATTGCTCCCCCCCTCTGCCGGCGGCGCCGGCGCAACGTCCGCGCCGTCGCGGCGACAGCTCCGCGCCGTGCGGAACCCACACGGCATGCCGACGCAAGCTGCTGGAGGAGGAGGAGGAGGAGGAGGAGGAGGAGGAGGAGGAGGAGGAGGAGGAGGAGGAGGAGGAGGAGGGCAGGAGGAGGAGGAGCAGGAGGAGCAGGAGGAGGAGCAGGAGGAGGAGGAGGAGGAGCAGCAGGAGGAGGAGGAGGAGGAGGAGGAGGAGGAGGAGGGCTCGTCGCGCGCCTGTTGTGGACCAGCGCGCGCTGAGGCGCGCGGCCCGCGGGGCGCGAGTGGGGCGGGCCAGGCTCTCGAGGGAACGCGTCGGCGATGCACCGGCGGCGCTCCAGCGGCGCTGCGTGGTCCCCTCTGCCCGGCGGGCAGAGTCTGCGCCTCTCCCCGCCTCTCCCCGCCGCCACCCGCCCACCACGGCGCCGCCCACATCCTCGGCGCCCTCCTCCGCCTGCTTGGCGTCCTCCTCCTTCGGAGGCCCCCTCCGGTGCCCTCGCGGCCGGCTCCTGCTCCTCCGCCGCATCCTCCTGCTCCTCCACCTCCTCTTCCTCGTGGGTGCTTGCGTCGAGGATCTCAAGGACCCCTGTCTTCCTCCTCCTCCTCCTCCTCCTCCTCCTCCTCCTCGTTCTCGTCCTCCATCATGTCTGGCTGAATCTCTTGACGTTGCTGCTGTTTCTCTCATGGTGGCTGCAGCCCTCCTTCGAGATGGGGCCATCTCTGTGGCTGGGTCTCAACGTCAGGCTGTGGCTCTCCTTCAGGATGCAGTCCTCGTCGTAGCTTCAGCTGGAGCTCTCTGGCGGGCTGAAGCTGTCCCTTGGGCTGTAGCTATCCTGGTAGACGCGGCGATGTGGCTCTCGC